>JAQZBX010020731.1:0-32774 GCA_029593785.1 Cabassous unicinctus | reverse complement strand
CGAGTTTAGCTTGGAAAGTTCTTCAGCTAAATGCTCAGGTTCGCCATTTTCAAATTCTGTCTTCCATATAACACCAGGAGTTAAGCTTGCTAAGTTCTCTGCAACTTTAAAACATGGATCACCTTTCCTCCAGTTTCCAATAATAGTTTCATCACTTACTTCTTAGGCATCATAGAAAGTCTCTTTAGCATCCATATTACTATTAACAGTCTCTTCAAAGTGACCTAGGCCTTTTCCATCAAGCATTTCACAATTCCTCCAAAAAATACCCCTTACCCATTTATAAAACCATTCCAACATTTTGGTAATTACAAAAGCACTTCCCCACTCCTCGGTACCAAATTCTGTATTAGTCAGCCAAAGGGGTGCTAACGTGAAACACCAAAAATGGGTTGGTCTTTATAAAGGGTATTTATTTGGGGTAGAAGTCCACAGATACCAGGCCATAAAGCGTTACGTTTCTTCTCTCACCACAGTCCATTGCCACGTGTTAGAGCAAGACAGCTGCCGGCGTTTGCCAGGGTTCAGGCTTCTGGGGTTCCTCTCTTCCCAGGGCTGCGTTTCTCTCCGGGCTTAGCTCCTGTTTCCTCCACAAGGTCAGCTGTAGACGATCAGGAGAACGGCTTGCTTCTCTTCTCCTGGGGCCTTCTTTCCAACATCAAAACTGCTTCTCAGAAGACTGCTTCTCAAAACTGTTCTTGGCATGCCTTTTATATTTGATTCCCCACCCACAAAGGGGTGGGGCCCAACACCTTAATCATAACCTAATCATGCCCAGATTAACAGATCAGTTTACAATCATGATCCAATTATATTTTTGGAATTCATAATTACATCAAATTGGCCAACGGTTACAAAAGGTAAGAAAATACATGTCAGGCCAGGAAATCCAAACCTGGATTTCCTGTAAGTGAGATGATGGACTTCTCAGAATGAGGACATGAGTTAGAATAAAGGGTATGAAAATCCCTCACCAAGATACACACGGTGCATTTTCAGAACACAGCTGAGGGGGAGGCAGATAAAGAAGTTATATAAGTTTCCAGAGGGAGGAAAAAGACAGGTTAAATACAAAGAATCAAGAATTAGAACATGTTCCAATTTCTCGGAGACACTGGAAGTAGGAAAAAAAATGGAGCAATGCCTTTGAACTTCAGGAAAGAAAAGCATTTTCATTCTGGAACACTATACCCAGCTAAACTACTAGTCAAGCATGAACACAGAATAAAGATCTCTTTAGACACATCACGCTTTTAACATTTGTCTTCCTCATGTAGACTTTCTCATGAAGCTTCGGCAGGCGGGGGGTGGGTACCAAACCTAGAACAAAGAAGAACAAGAAACAAGAGAGCAAGGGCAAGAAACAGAGGAGAGACACAGAGGGAGAAGGCGAGCAGCAGGCTTTGCGAGCCGCCAGCCCAGACGGAAGCGAGGCAGAAGGCTCCAGGAGCTGAGATGGAGAAAAGCCTACTCTAGCTGAACACCCTGAAAAGCATTAACGAGACAAGTGGCAGAGCGCTGGGGACTAAAGAAGCAGTGAAAAGTACCAAGGAAAACAGAACAGACAGAAACGGCAGCGATTACTTACAAAGAAACTAACAAACAGAAACGGCAACTTACAAAGAAAACTAACAGACAGAAACGGTAGCGATTACTTTCAAAGAAAACTAACAAACAGAAATGGCAACGATTACTTACAAAGAAAACTAACAGTTGGACAAGAAGGAAAAGTAATCTTCGCATATCCCAATCTTCAAAGCTATCCACAGGCATAAAATGTAAACACTGTTGTCAATCTAACGAGTTGTGCTACGATTGTACTGGAAGGCTGAGAGAATGGCAGTCGGCTGATTTGAAGGCGGGGTAGTGAAAAGAGCTGAAGTCTCATTTCCCATGGTGCCAAGTCACTAGATAACGCCTGAAATTTCAGAGATTGAGACACAGTAGGATAAATTTATTATTTAAAGATCTGGAATAAAATGCCAAAAAGAAAGTTCACAACTGATAGCAGTTGTCTCCGGGGAGTACAAAACTTGGAAGAAGGGCAGGCTGGAACAGGAAACCACTATGTTTTTTTTTTTTTTGGGGTTTGGTTTTAATTAGCAATGAGAAAGCATTCCTGTAACTATGCACATACATAACTGTGGTGAAAATAAGTAAACGCTTTTAAAGGACCATACTTTCCAACCCACTGAATGAATAAGTGAAAGAATACACACACATGGTTTGTATTTCACCAATTCCTAGACACACCTTTTTTACACGTGTCTTTAAACAGAAACACACACAAAACAAGGTTCTTTATCGACCAGTTGATGAAAACGTTGTGAGCAGAGACTCACAGAAACCTAAGCCTGTGCCTCCCCAGGAGCAATGGCTCCATGTTGGCCATGACTTTAAAGAACACGACTAGGGAGCGGATGGAGCTCAGGGGGCTGAGCACCCGCTTCCCGCATGAGGCGCTGGGTTCAATCTCTGGCACCTCCTAAAAAAAAGAACGAACGAACGTGACCACCGTGAACCGCGAGAATCACCGCTATGGCTGAGGAGATGGCCGAGCCAAGCGCTGGAGTGCTGCCCAGCTGCTGCTTGCTGTTGCAGGAAGCGGCAAGAGGCGCGCTGTGCAACTACAGGGAGCCAGGACCTCGTGGCCTTGAAAGCTCCGTCTCCCTGATGAAAAAAGGAGCCCCGAGTCAGAAACGGCTGCTGGAAGTGGGGCACAAGAAAAGACTGGCGAGTCGGTCACTGTACAACACTTTGTGAAACCTCAGAATGATCAAAAAATCAAATAACTCAGACACACAAGACTCTCTGAAGAGATTAAGGGTTTTTTTCATGAATTTTCTTCATCAAACCAGAGTGCCTCTAGGAAGTTTAGGAACACTGTCCTTCAGCCATCTCAGCAGAAGTCAAAAATAGAGAAGGGATCATCTCAGGAAAAAACTGCAGATGTGTTTTTGTCTAATGGAGTGAATTCCTGTGTAATCCATGCAAGGTCTACAAGGTTCTCAAGAAAATCCTATCAGCAGACACTGCCAACTTTGTGTGGGGCAGAGGAAGTACAAAATGGAAAGGGGTCACTGACAGGAAGCAGGCTGACAAAATGACTGAACCGCAAGCACACAATAGCTTTCAAGAAAAGAGAAGGATGACTCAGAGGAAAGATCAAGGGCCCAGAGAGTGTAAGACAAGAACACAGGGAAGAGCAGAGATATTCCGAGGCCTTAAGACCTAATTAAGGAACTCCAGCTGAAGTGTGCGAGGCTGGATTTCAAAACTGCTTTGGACCAGTGATATTTTTTTTTACCTTCTATTCCCCCTCGTTTGGAACTGCTACCCTATGCCTGTCCCACCACTGTCTGCTGGGGGTGTTTGGAGGCATATAACTTGTCCCTTTATTTTCACAGGTCCAGAGATAGTGAGAAATTGTACCCCAAGAGTTGTATTTAATGGATTATACCAAAAGTATAGGAGTTTGGCATTGTTTATAAATTCCAAAAATAGTTACTGGATTATGTTTGTAAACTGGTCTGTCAGAGGTATCACTTTTAATTGATTAAATTATGATTAGGACTCTGATTGGGCCATGTCAGTAGGGCATTGAGTCCCTGCCCCTTGGTGGGCAGGACTCACAGAGAAAAGACATGGCAAAGGACAGAGTTAGGAGTTTTGAGCTGGAGCCCAGGAAGTGAACACACAGGAGAAGAACACAGAGGAACAGAGACAGCTCCTAAGACATGGAAGAAGCCCCAGGGAGAGAGAAAGAGCCATTTACCTGATAGTCTACAGCTGGCCTTATGGAGAGAGCACAACAGCTGAGCCTGGAGAGAAATGGAGCCCCGGGAAGAGAGGAACCCAAGAACCCTGAACTCTTGGCAGACTTCAGCAGCCATCTTGCCCCAACACTTGGCAATAGACATTGGTGAGGGAAGTAACTTATGCTTTATGACCTGGTAACTGTAGGCTTCCACCCCAAATAAATACTCTTTATAAAAGCCAACAGATTTCTGGTATTTTGCATCTGCACCCCTTTGGCTGACTAATACACCAAGACACCTCACCCACACCCGATTTAGATTATTTGGATGAGATTTTGGACTTGAGCTGATATTGTAATCAGGTGAGAGTCTGTAGGAGCTTGGGCGAATGCATTTTGCATGTGGGATAGATGTGGGTCATTGAGGCTAGAGGGCAGACTGAGATAGACAGAATTCTAAGATGGCCCCAACGACCTCTGCCCTTGTATCATCTCCCCCCCTTGAGTGTGGATGGTACCTGTGAATAAGACATCACTTCTGTGATTCTGCTTTGTTATATGGCAAAAGAGATGTTTGCAGATGTAATTAATTTACCAATTAGTTGACTTTGGGTTCATCAAAAAAGAGATTACCCATGTGGCCTCCCCCAAACATATGAGCCCTTTAAATGCAAAGAGGAAGTCAAAAATTAAAAGCATCAGGGGGATCTGATGTGCCATTGCTAGCCTGAAGATACAGGGGGTCCCATAGAAAGAACATGAGAGCAAACACTAGCTATTGAGAGGAGCCCCCAGCCGACAGCCAGCAAGGAAACAGAAGCCTACTCCTGTAACCAGGAGGAGCTGAATTCTGCCTCCGGAAAAGAGCTCAGCCTGGCGGACAGCTTGCCTTCAATCCAGCCACATCGTGCTTCTAACCTGCAGAGCTGCGAACTATTAAGTACATGTTGTTTTAAGCGGCTAACTTTGTGGCAGTTTTACCTACAGCAATTGAAGATAAACACAAGCACATATTAGGTAAAGGCGGGTCATTAGGAGGAGCCAGAATGGGGGGAGGCACCGATGGGAGAGGCAGAAGTCCATGATGAAGCCAGTTTCTGTCATATGAGGCCCTTTATGTAAACCTAAATGCAAGTGTGAGAGGGGCTTGCTCCCTGGAATACAATGTTCCAATTAGGACTAGTTATTTGGATAACATTACCAATGAAAACAACGAAAACTGGTGAGGAGGCATAAACAACAGGGAAAGAAAACATCAGGCCAAAATCTGAGAAAAAGTAAGCACCCAGGATGGGAGTCTATCAAGCCACTTTTGTCCAGAGAAACATCTGCTGGTCCCAGGGAAAAAGAATAATGGAACTGCTAAAACTCAAATCTCTGGCCCACGTGCTTTGGCAAATCTAAAGGAGAGCCCTCCCATATTAAGCTGAAAGCACAGAAAGGGAAGTGGGGTAAAGTAAACTTGTCTCCCATCCCCACCCCAGGGGACTTGGGAAAAGTTGCCTTGGCCTCAATCAAAATGGCAGGCAAGGGGGAGGAAGGAAAGATCTTGAAGAACTACACTGAATTTCTATTCCCTGATGGTCCAAGAAACCTCAAGTTGTAGTTCTAGTTTAAAGGCCTTGAATTTCTCAAGGGCAGTGAGCAGGAGCTCACAGCTAAGGATAACTGCGCTGCTCACAAGGAAACAAGGCACCGTGAGTAAGAGCCAGCAGAAATGAGAGCAGCAGGAACAGATCCGCAGCCTTAGACACTACAATTACGAGACACAGGCCACAGGACTGCACCCGAAAACACTCCACAGCGCTGTGGGCTGAAAACTCCACCGAGATGGAGGTTGAGGTATGGGGGGCGGGGGAGGGGGGCGGCAGGAGCAGCAGGAGCTACAGCAGCAGCAGGGACAGCAGCAGCCACGGCTCCGGCGGCACCTGCGCCAGACTTTGCTGCTTCCGCCCCTGCGGCCACCCACACGGTTGCTGAGAAACAAGAGGAGGAGGGCAGTTTAAGTGAGCTCGGGGGTGGGCTAAGTGCTGGAGCCGCAGGAGGGTGCTGCATTTGCAGGGAGGGAAGTCAGACTGCAACTGGCCGCAGAGCGCCCCTCGACCACGTGGCCTCTACGCCTCAGGGGTCCCCCTGGGGCTGAATCTTTGGGACTTGACCCCATTCCCCTCCCCCTTCCATCACTCCCCAGCCAGGTGGAAGCATTGATTCCACAGATTAATTCCCCTTCTTTTGGGTGGGGGGAAAGGTGGGGGTATGTGTTGGGGGGCGGTGCCCCGGAAATAGGATAACTATTGTTCAGCTTTTTCCTTTTTTGCCATTTTCCTCTCCTTTTTAAAAATTCCCTTTCTTAAGGTGGGTAAACTGTGGAACTCACCTTGATGTCCTCCCCTCACCCCCTCCCCACCTTCCCCTGCCCTAATTCCCCAACAAGGAAGGAAGAAGCAATGGGTTCAATGTCTGGTAAGCTATGCCAGCAATTCTGACAATGTGGCAGGCCATGCAGCTTGGCAGCGGCTCAGTTTCAGCCAAAAGCTGGCTACCAACCCTTCAGACAATGTGGTGAATTGCTTATACCGTGGAGAAGGAACCCGGCAAAGAAAGGCTCAAGGCGTACTGACACATTTAAAGGAGCACCCTGATGCATGGACAAGAGTCGACACAACTTTGGAATTTTCACAGAAAATGAACATGAAAGAAGAAAAGAGGTGCCTTCCTGTGCAACTGCCTCAGCCAGGCTTTGCCGGCAGGCCTCCACAAGTGCGATGGACTACAAATTTTGGAAAATGTGATAAAAACAAGGTGGTACATTCTTCAAAGGAACCAACATGAAGGAATAAAAAAACATGTTGTTGGCCTCATTATCAAGACATCATCTGATCCACCTTATATAGAGGAGGAGGTGTATATTGGAAAATTAAATGTGATTCTTGTTCAGATACTGAAACAAAAATGGCCCAAACACTGGCCAGCTTTTATCAGTGACACTGTAGGAGCAAGTAGGACCAGCGAAAGTCTGTCAGATTAACATAGTGACCCTTAAACTCTTAAGCAAAGAAGTGTTTGATTTCTCCAGTGGACAGATAACCCACGAAAAAGCCAAACACTTGAAGGACAGCTTGTGCAAATATTTCAACTGTGTCCATTTGTGATGGAAAAGTCCCCAAATGCTCCACTTGCACATGCAACCTTGGAAACATTGCTCACATTCTTAACAGGAGTCCACTGGGATATATTTTCGAGGCCAAGTTAATCAGCACGTTAATTTTTAAGTTCCTGAATGTTCCGGTGTTTTGAAATGTCTCTGAAGTGTCTCACTGAGATTGCTGGTTTAAGTACAAACCAAGATGAGGAACAATTTTTAATGCTATTTACACAGGAGATGCTGCAGCTAAAACAGATGCTTCCTTTAAATACCAATATTCGGCTTGCATACTCAAATGGTAAATATGATAAACAGGACTTGATTCAAAGGCTGTTTGTTTCTCTGCACTCTTCTTAAGGGACATGGTCAACTTAGAGAAAAGAGAAGAAATCTCAGGGAAACACTGATAGAGGCCTCTCACTACATGTTACTGGTATCAGAAGAGGAAGAAACTGAAAGCTTTAAAATTTGTCTTTTAGAGTGGACTCACCTGGCAGTTGAACTCTATAGAGAAAGCCCACTCTCTACATCTGCCTCTCCATTGCTCTTTGGACGTCAACATTTTGATGTTCCTCCCAGGAGACAGCTCTATTTGCCTGCATTACCCAAGGCCGCTTACTGATGGTTAGTCATACAGCTAAATCAGGGGAAGTACTGGTTGTAGAAAACGATCAGGGAGAAGTTGTGAGAGAATCCATGAAGGACAGAGATTCCATAAATTTGTATAAGAATATGAGAGAAACTGTTTGTCTCACTCAACTGGGTTATGTAGATGCAGAGAGACTAAAGACTGAGAAGCTCCACCATCAAGTGAATGGAACAGAGTGGTCATGGGAAAGTGTGAATACACTGTGTTGGGCAATAGGTTCCATTAGCAGAGCAATGTGCGAAGAGGATTCAGAAAGATTTCTTGTTACCATGTGTGTTAGTCAGCCAAAGGGGTGCTGACGCAAAATACCAGAAATCGGTTGGTTTTTATAAAGGGTATTTATTTGAGATAGAAGCTTACAGTTACCAGGCCATAAAGCACAAGTTACTTCCCTCACCAAAGTTTATTGCCACGTGTTGGAGCAAGACGGCTGCCAACATCTGTAAGGCTTCCTGGATTCCTCTCTTCCCGGGGCTTGCCTCTTTCCAGGCTCAGGCTTGCGTCTCTCCACAAGGCCAGCTGTAGACTATCAGGCAAACGGCTCCTCTCTTTTCCTGGGGCCTTCTCTCCTTCCTCACGACCAAGCTCCTGTGTGTGCTTACTTCCCGGGCTCCAGCATTAAAACGCCAATCTCCCTTCTCTGCCATGTAGGTTTCTCTGTGTCTCACCCACCAAGGGAGTGGGGATGCAACGTCCTACTGATGTGGCCCAATCAAAGCCTTAATTATTATTTAACCAAGTAAAAGTAAAACCTCTGAATCCAATACACTCTAATACGCCCAGAGGAAAAGACCAGTTTACAAACATAATCCAATATTTCTTTTTGGAATTCATCAATAAAGCAAACTGCTACACCATTATAAAAGACCTATTAGGATTATGGAAACAGAAAAGGGGCAAAGATAATAAAGCCATTATTGCATCAAATATCATGCACACAGTAGGTCAATTCCAAGCTTTCTGAGAACTCACTGGGAATTCTGGAAGACTAGTTAACAAGCTATTTGAACTCAAGCGTGAGACCCACACTGGAGTCCAGTATATGGCTTGTGATGCTTTCATTAAAATAGCTAAAAAAAGGCCACAGATATTTCGTTCAGGTTCAGGTTGGGAAGCAAAGCCTTTTGCTGATGAGATTTGAACAGCACTGCCACTATTATTTGTGACCTTCAGCCTCAACAGTAGCGTACATTTTATGAAGCTGTGGGGTACATGACTGGTGCACAAACAGACCAAATAGTACAAGAACATTTGACAGAAAAACACAGACCACTTCCTAATCAAGTGTGGGTCAGCGTAACCAGCAGGCTACCAAAATATGGATATGCTTACAGATCCTGGAACAGTCAAGCAACTTGTTAGCACATTGGAAACAAATGTGAGAGCCTGCCAAGCTGTTGAACACTCTTTTGTAATTCAACTTGTAAGAATTTATTTAGATATGCTTAATGTATACAAATGCCTCAGTGAAAATATTTCTGCAGCTACCCAACCTAAAAGTGTGATGATTACAAAGCAACTGCTGGTTTAGAAGTATGCACACAGACACTTCAGGGAAGATAAAACACTAGAAAGACAGGGGACTCTCTTCTCTCCCAGAAAAATAAAGGAAAGGCAGAAAACGCCTGGAAAAAAAAAAACTTCTAGGTTTTAGGACACCAGGGAAAGGATGGACACTGCCCAGAGAGAGAGGGACAAAGGAAAAGAATCATCACAGCAAAACTGAGGTAGAAGTGGCAACTGCCCACACCCTCCCCCACCCTATAGACACTTTTACATTCTTGGGCCTCAGGGCCAGCAGATACAGACAAATGGGGCCTCAGGGATCCACCTCCCCAAAAAGGGGAGAGAGAAGGACACAGCCTAAGGTTGACACAGCTTTGACTCGCAAATTTGGTCTGCTGTGTCACATGAGCCCTTCCAGGCTGGGTGGGGCCACGTCATTTTTCACCTTGGGAGCCAGCAAGGGACTAAAGAGATCCGCCCTCTCAGTCTCCCTTACTACTGACAAGAACTGGTTGTTGAGGACCCAGAGAGGAGTGGAATTATTTCCTACCCAGGAAAAGGGAGGGGGCTGCCAGCCAAGGCTGGAGAACTGCCTCTGAGAAAGACGACCAGCCTCCAGGCAGGATCGCCTATCCCACTGATGCGGTCTGTGTTGCAGCAAACACACTCCAACCAGGCTTTGAACTGAGAGCTGCAAAGACAGCCATTTGCTGGCCGACCAAGGGTATGCACATGAGGAACTTAAAAGTCAGTAAGAAAGAACAGCTTTTTCTGGCATTTACAGCCTCCTTCCCCAAAGCCCTTGGAAGCAGCTCTGCTACCCATTACAGGGTTCAGGGCCCAGATTTGAGCAACTAACAGGGACAATCCTAAAGACCCAGAACAGGCTGAACCAAAATCAAAGAACAGCAGTAACACACAGCCTCCCGCCACTAAATCCCTACAAAGAGAGAGAAATTCAACATCTGAGTAAACTCACCATCCTAATTAGACACTTAGACATCAGCAAAAACTTACAAGCCATACTAAGAAAATGGAAGAAATGGCCCAAGAAAAGAGATCTCTCAAAGCCCCAGAAGAGACATGGGATTTGAGACAACTAAACAACGAGATGCACGCACATTTCCAAACTCAAATTACTGAGTTGAAAGACAATATGGCTAAAGAGATAAAGGACATCAAGACGACACTCAGCAAGCACAAAGAAGAATTTGAAAACCTGAAAAGTAACAGCTCATGGGAATGAAAGACACGATAGATGAGATCAAAAACACATTAGAGGCACACAACAGCAGACTTGAAATGATAGAAGAAAGAATAAGTGATAGTGAAGACAGAATAGCTAATATTGAAGAAAGAAAAGAATAGAAATAATTGAGCAGGGGCTCAGGGAGTTGAATGATACCACAAAATACAACAACATACATGTCATGGGAGTTCCAGAAGGAGAAGAGAAGGGAAAAGGGGCAGAAAGAGTATTTGAGGAAATAATGGCTGAAAATTTCCCAACTCTCACGAAAGAAAAGGATTAACATGTCCAATAAGTACAGCATACCTCAATCAGAATAAATGTGAAAAGACCAACTCCAGATCTTTTCTTTATGTGCTCTCAGATAAAGAAAAAATTCTAAGAACAGCAAGGGAGAAGCAAATTATCACATACAAAGGATCCCCAGTAAGACTTAGTGCAGAATTCTCATCAAAAACCATGATACAATTAGAATACTGAAAGAGAAAAACTGCCATCTGAGAATTCTTTAACGTAATACACTACATTAAAGAATTGAAGGGAAAAAACCACATGATCATCTGAATCGATGCAGAAAGGCATTCAACGAAAATCCAGCATCCTTTCTTGATAAAAACACTTCAAAATATAGAAAAAGGGAAACTCCTCAATGTGATAAAAGGCATATACGAAAAAACCCACAGCCAACATCATACTCAACGGGGAGAGATTGAAAGATTTCCTTCTGAGATCAGGAAGAAAAGAAGACAAGGATGCCCACTGTCATTATTGTTATTCACCATTGTACTAGAAGTTCTAGCTAAAGCAATCAGACAAGGAAAAAAAAGGCATCCAAATAGGAAAAGAGGAAATAAAACTCTATTTGCGGATGACATGATCCTATATTTAGAAAATTCTTAAGTGTCTACAATAAAACTACTTGAGCTAATAAACGAGTTCAGCAAGTGGCAGGATACAATATCAACATGCAAAAATGAGTAATGTTTCCGACACTAGTAGTGAACAATCTGAGGAGGAAATCAGATGAAAAATTCCATTTACAATAGCAACAAAAGACTCAAATAACTAGTAATCAATTTAACCAAAGAAGTACAGGACCTGTATTCAGAGAACTAAAAAACAATGCTAAATCAATGAAGACTTAAACAAACGGAAAGTCATTCTGTGTTCATGGATTGGAAAACTAAATATCACGAAGATGTCAATGCTACCTGTAGCCATTTGTCAGTTTGATGTAATTATGAATTCCAAAAATCTGTATTAGATTATGCTTGTAAACTGATCTGTTCACCTGGGCATGATTAAGTTATGATTAGGGCGTTAACTGGGCCACATCAGTAGGGCACTGAGCCCCACCCCTTGGTGGGTGGGGGAATCAAATATAAAAGGCAAGGCAAAGGACAGAGGGAGAAGTTTTGATGTTGGAGTCTTGATGCTGGAGCCTGGGGAGGTGAGCTGACAGAGCAGCTTGGTCGTGAGGAAGGAGAGAAGCCCCGGGATAGAGACAAGCCATTCACCTGATAGTCTACAGCTGGCCTTGTGGAGGAAACTGAGGAGCTGAGCCCAGAGAGAAACGCAGCCCTGGGAAAAGAGGAACCCAAGAAGCCTGAACCCTGGCAAACATCGGCAGCTGTCTTGCTCCAACACGTGGCAATGGACTTTGGTGAGGGAAGAAACTTATGCTCTATGGCCTGGTAACTGTGGACTTCTACCCCAAATAAATACCCTTTATAAAGACCAACCCATTTCTGGTATTTTGCATCAGCACCCCTTTGACTGACTAATACACTACCCAAATTGTTTTACAGATTCAATGCAATACCAATCAAAATTCCAGCAACCTACTTTACAGAAATGGTAAATTACCAAATTTATATGGAAGGAAAGCGCACCCAGATAGCCAAAGGCATCGTAAAAAAGAAGTGATATGGGAGGAATTTCACTGCCTGACCTTGAAACATTACAAAGCTACAGTGGTCAAAACAGCTTGGTACTGGCATAAAGACAGACACATCAATCAGTGAAATAGAATTGAGAACCCAGAAATAAAGCCTCACCTCTCTGGCCAACTGGTTTTCAACAAACTTACCAAAACCCTGTTAAAGGGCCAAAACAGTCTCTTCAACAAATGGTGCTGGGAGAACCGGATATCCATAACCAAAAGAATGAAAGTGGACCCTTATCTTACCCCGTATACAAGAATCAACTCAAGATGGATCACAGACCTAAATATAAAAGCCAGGACCATAAAACTACTAGAAGAAAATGTAGGGAAACATCTTCAAGATCTTGTGGTAGGTAGTGGTTTCTTGAACCTTACTCCCAAAGCACAAGCAACAAAAGAAAAAATAGATAAATGGGACCTCTTCAAAATAAAACACTTTTGCACCTCAAAGGACTTTGTCAAAAGGGTGAAAAGGCAGCCAACTAAATGGGAAAAAATATTTGGAAATCACATATCTGATAAGGGTTTAATAACCATAATCTATAAAGAGATGCTACAACTCAACAATAAAAAGTCAAACGACACAATTAGAAAATGGGCGAAAGACTTGAATAGACATTTGTCCAGAGAGAAATAAAAATGGCCAAAAACACATGATAAAATGTGCAACATCACTAGCAATTAGCAAAATGCAAATCAAACTACAATGAGACACCATTTGACACCTATATTAGAATGGCCACTATTAAAAAGACAGAAAACTACAAGCGTTGGAGAGGATGTGGAGAGATAGGAACACTTCCTCACTGTTGGTGGGAATGCAGAATGGTACAGCCACTGTGGAGGACTGTTTGGCAGTTCCTAAAGAAGTTGAATAAAGACTTGCCACGCGACCCTGCAATACCACTACCGGGTATATACCCAGAAGAACTGAGAGCAGTGACACGAAAACATCTGCACACCAATGCTCACAGCACCGTTATTCATGATTGCCAAAAGATGAAAACAACCCGGTGTCCGTCAACCCATGAATGGATAAACAAACTGTGGTGTATACACACAACGGGATATTATGTAGCAGTAAGAAGAAATGAAGTCATGAAGCATACGACAAAATGGATGAACCTGGAGGACATTATGTTGAGTGAAGCAAGCCAAACACAAAAGGACAAATATTGCAGGGCTGCACTACTATAAACTCAATATAATGTGTAATCTCATGAAGTTAATAAGTTGCATACGGGTCATGAGAAAATAGAATGAGGTTAGAGAAAGGAAAGCTGAGGGTTAGCTTGTGCAGAACTGGTAAAAAGGCTGTGTGTTAATCTTTGGAAATGAACAGAAAAGGTGAAAGCCCAACATAGTGTTTGTAACTAGCAGTGCTATTATGTGGGTGTGACAGTGGTTTAAAGGGAAAGTCTAAGGCAGGGGTTCTTAGCAAGGGGTCTGTGAGCTTGAACTGAAATTCAAAGACATTTTCCTTGTACGGACATGTTGGTGCGGGTGTGATATATTTATTAAATAATACACTGTAAAGTGTGGACTCAGTAAGGGCTCCGTGGTTTTCACCTGACTGGCAGAGGGGTCCATGGAACAAAAAAGGTTAAGAAGCCCTGGTCTAAGGTCATGTATATTACTAAAAGGAAAGCTAAAAAATGTAACATGGAACTGTATAGCTTAGTAATACCGGACATGAAATCTGAATATGGGTAAAATTGCACATATAAGACCGGTTTTCTTTGAAACTGAACTAATACGTGTTAATACTACAAGATTTTAATATCAGACAAAAAAAAAAATTATGCTAAGTGAAAGACACCAGACACAAAGCACTACATTTTGTATGATTCCATTTATATAAAATGTAAATACAAATGAATTTATAAAGATGGAATTAGATTAGTGGTTATGTAGGGCTGGGAAAGGATAGAGGGATTAAGAGGTGACTGCCAAGGGCTGTGGGGTTTTTCTTTTTGGAGTGATGAGATTGTTCTAAACTCTTTTGTGGTAATGAATGCACAACATTGTGATGATACTAAAAGTCATGATTATACACTTCAGATAGATTGTATGGTATGTGACGATAGCTCAATAAAATTGCCAAAAATAATTGTGCAAGAGTAGCCAGAAATAGCAGCTATGTATGGCAGGGGAAGCATAGAGAGACTGAGAGGTGGAGAATTTTCTGGGGTTTGTCTAGTTTTTGTTATTATTATCTTTGAAATAATGAAAATGCTGTAATAATGATTGAGGTGATGAATGCAAAACTATGTGATTATACCAAATACCACTGACTGCACACTTTGGATGATTGTATGCTTTGTTAATATATATCAATAAAATTTGTTTTTTTTTTAAAAAAACTATGTGAATAGTAAAAAGGAAAACTTTAAAGTTAATATCTGGTTGGGTGAGCCAGTCCAATGATCCACGGAAAATTCTGTTCCTCCTCTGTTGGATGTAGTTCTCACTGATTATCAGAGAAATGTCCCAGCTGCTAGAGAACCAGACGTGCTTGGGACTATGGCTATTATGGCAACGAGTTAGGAGAACATTTAACAGCTGAAAGGCCTCAAATGTTTGATGCTGATTTGAATGCACATTAAAAAAGATAAGGACTCTGAAGAATTTCCTTAGCACAAAACAAACTACTTACTACTTCAGGCTGTCAATTCTCATTGTTTCCCAGCATTCTTGGCTATTCCACCTGTGCAGCTCAAGCTTGTTTATTTGGGCCTTCAAACAATACTCTGAGGAATGCTGCAGATACAGGCTTACATATACTTTTTACACTCTAAAAAATGTTGCCCAAGAAGCGGCAGCTCAGGGTTTCTATCAAATATTTCTGTGATATTCTTCAGCACATTTTTTCTATTATGGTGGACACCTAACACACTGCTTGTTTAACAAAGCGTACATCAATTCTTGCACAGATGTTTAATTTGGCAGAAGAAGGAAAAATAAGTATACCGTTAAATCCTGGAAATCCAGTTAACCAAATGTGTGCTCAGGAGTATGTGGCTAATCTCCTTAAGTCTGCCCTCCCTACCAACAAGAAGCTCCAGCTAAGCTCTTTGTGCCAGGGCTTTCCAGCCAGAATCAGGATATTTCTGCTTTCAAGGAACTTGTTAGGGATTTCCTTGTAAAATAAAGGAGTCTGCAGGTGAAGATACATCTGACCTGTTTTTGGAAGAGCAACAGCCCTTCACTGACTCAGGAAGACACATATAACCTTCAAAAATGCCTGTACCTGGCATCCCTAATGCACAAGAAATTCCGGAAGAGTGTGATTAAAATCAGAAGCCATGCTGTTTTTTTCTCTGTACAATTCTAGTGACAAGAAGAAAACAGCATACGGATATCTGCCGACCAAAATGATGCAAATTTGTAAATTAAAATGTCACCTAGTGGCTCTTAAAAAAAAAAAATCACCACACAGGCACTAAGGAAATGGACCAGAACGATTAGGGCATCATCTGCCACAATGCAAACCATGAAGCAAACAAAATAAGCAGTATCAGTGGGCGGGATATAGTGTTACATTCATACAACGTGGAACAATCCAGCAACGAGAAGGACCTACGTCTACAAACAACATGAATGCATAGCACAAATGTGTCGAGAGACAGAAGAAAGGAGAGAGAAGACACATTCGATTAGAACATGCAAAGTTCAAAATCAGGCAAAACTAACCTATTGTTCCGGGACGGGGACATACACAGTAAGGGGAGGAAGAGAAGCCAGGAATTACCAGGGCAAAGCCAGGGCCTCTCTCGACAAGGAAGAGACGGGGTGCGTGGAGCGGAGCAGCAGAAGCTGTGCTGTTTCCTGACTCGGTGCAGCCTACTCGGGCGTTTGCTTTATAACTACTCGTTAAAGTGTTCAGAGACGTTTTGTGCACTTTTCTGTACAAGGGAGAAAGGGGAAGGGAAAAGGTTCCTGGTGGTCTAATGGGGGCTGGGATCGTTGCTCTTTATTTTTATGTGTGGGTCAAATTCTTAAGATAAGCATGTATAATTTCGACAATCAGGAGGAACCGCGGCTGAGCCCCTCGCAGGGTGGGGGTGGGCAGACCTCCCCAGGCCTCCCAGTGGAGTGGGGTCTTCCCACAAGCTCTGGGGTCCCCGCCCCGTCCTGTTCCCACACCCAGGAGCTAGAGACCCTCCCCTACTCCCCACCCTCAGCCGAGCTTGGTGGAAAAGTCTAGCACAGGCTTCCTCCTACCTTCACCTGCTACTCACCATTCTACATAATCATGAAATGCTTCAGACATACAAAAAGGTGTGAAGAACCAAATAATGAGCAGGAAGGTGCTCACTACCCAGCTTAAAGAAAACAAGAAAATTCGAGACAGGGTGAGCGTTCTCCCCTATCCTACCCAGGAAGAACTGCTATCCTGACCTGGGAGCATAATTCCCAAAACAGAAAAATACTTCTCTTTTACCATATATCAAACGTCCTTGAAAGGTGATATACACACATATTACATATCTCTGTAAAATAGATGCTTCATTTTTCTGGGTTTTTTTCCACCTCTGATTAAACGGTTCATACAGTCTGTATTCTCTTCCCAGCTTGCCTTGTTTTTACTCGGCGTGGTGTTAGCGGAATATGTACGTTTGCTGTGTATAGCTCTGGCTCCTTCCTTTTCATTGGTGTATGGTACTCCACTTAACATACTACATGGCCATTTTCCTGTGGAGAGATGGGGCAGCCGGCCTCCCACGTGGCCGCTGTAGTCTGCTCCTGCCTCGCACAGGGCGCTTACCTACAAGGACACTACAGAAATGCTGGTGTGTGGCTTCCAAGGTCAAGTCACAGAGGCCACTGTGCACATGCCCTGCACTCCTGGCTCACTGGCTGAGAGAACCCTCCAGAAGCCCCAGCACCGACCTGCCAGCCAGCGGGCCTACAGCAAATTCATCCCGGCCTTCCAGATACAGGACTCGGCCTTGACTTCTTTCAATATATACTTCTGGCTCTGGGTTGGTTTTCAGGCCACATTCGTAAATGAATTTGACTGATAACTTTTATCATACTTGTCATCTGGTTTTGATATCAAGTTTATATTCACTTCATAAATGTTACTTCTTTTTCTATTCTCTGTATGGTCTGATGTATAAGATTGGAATAATCTGTCCTTCAACACCGAGAAGAACTGGCCTGTGAAACAATCTCAGGCCTTATGTTTTAGGTTTTGGCTTTGATTTGTTTTGGTTTGGGTGTGAAGATTTTTAAGCCATTCCACTTCTTTCAAGGTTCTAGGTCTATTCAGGTTTTCTATTTTTCTTGAGTTTTGGTAGGTTCTATTTCTCTAGGAGATTATCCATTCTCAGTTTTTAAATCTCTACTTCATCTGTCACTATAATTCCTTTTTAATTCCTAAGATAGTTTACCTGCACCTTCTTTATTTCCCCTGACTAGTTTTTCTATTTTTGACTAGCTTGCTAGTCTTTTCAAAAAGCTGATTCCTTGCTCTACTGGTCCTCTCTACTGCATGTTTACATCTCACCACTCGCTGCTCTTCAGGACTTCCTTTCCTCTTTCACTGGTTCTCCTACCTGCTTTGTCTACCTAACTATATTAGGTATATAGCTCATCATTTTCAGTCTCTTAGTGTTTCCCAGTATTTTAAATCCCATGTTAGCCGCATCCCAGAACAAGCATTTTCATTATTGTTCAATTCTGATTGACGTTAAAATACCTTTTTTGAATGCTGAGTTATTTGGAAATGTTTTTGAACCTTTCAATATCTAAGCGGTGTTAGAGAGACGGCATTCACTGCCCCTCCTATCCCTTCTCTCCTCCCCCTAAGAGCGGGCTCCCTAGGCTACTGGTGCAGCCCAGGATGGTCGTGGGACAGAGTGGCAGTCGGTGGAAGACGAGGGAAGGCCCCACCCAGCTCCTAGGAAAGCGCCTAAGAGTCTGCAGGGGCGTTCTGCCCCTCCCCCTCCCTCCTCCCTGGCCAGGCTCCGCCATCACCTGGACCTTGACGTGCCCTTGAGGGCAGAAGCTAGGTACTGGAAGGGTGGGGCCAAAAGGAGGAAGAGGCCTGGCCATGCCCACCGGGAGGGCCACTCCAGCAGCCCTGAACTCACGTCCTCTGGACATATGTTATATCAAAGAAAATAAATCTGTATTTTGTTTAAGCTAAGGTTATCTGGCCAAATACAATTCCAAAGAGATTTTTTTTAAAGATGTCATTTTGATACTGGTTTTTTAATTAAATATTTCACACATATGAAAACATTTATAACTTAGACTAATCATAAAATGAACACCCTTTCATCCACCGCCCAACAACCAAAAAACCCCACTCCAACCCTGCCGTGTGCCCTCCAGACTGCACCTTCCTGCCTCCTCCCGACCTCTCACCCAGCAAAAGGAACTGCCATCTGGACTACGTCTCTAACATTCCCTTGTTCCTTATTTAGACTTTTACCACACATTTTGGTAACCCTAAATTATACTGCTCTGCTTTGCTTGTTTTAAGCTAATATAAACGGTAGCACACTCTGTATTTGTCTGCAGTTTGCTTTTCCCTCAATGTAATGAGACTCATCCACGTTGATGAACGTAGCAGAGGTTCATTTCATTTTACAGCATTTCCTGCAAGAATGCACCACAACGCACCACTGATGGATACGTGGCTGCTTCAAGCTTTAGGCTACTACAAAACACTGCAATGAACACTGTGCAGGACTCCTGCTTGCCCAGTGCTTCGTAACTTTTCTGACCCCATGGCACATGTAGAAAATGATCCTGACATGGCACACCAGCGGTGAGCAAGAGGGCACACGGAGCTCTGGCCAAGGCCGCAGGCCCCGAGACTCCGGCCACCCGACGGCACAGGGGGTCGGTCAGGGGAAGCACTGCTGAGCCCACGGCACGCTGAGCCCACGGCACGTCGAGCCCATGGCACACTGGCGGAGCAGGATGATCGCACTGCAGAGATCCACCAGACGTGACAACTCTACTAGACATGCCCCAACTGTTCAACAGAGCATCAAAGCAACCAGCACTTCCGTCGGCACTGTACCAGAGTTCTCACTGCTCCTCATCCTCACCAAGCCTGGGTACAGTGGCTTGTAAAAGACTTTTTTGTAAAAGATTATCTCTGTGGTCTTAACTTGTATTTTCCTTATTACTAACAAAATTGAGCATTCTTTTAAGTTGCTGGGCCATTCCTACTTGTTCCATGAAATGCCTACGCATTTCTTTTGCCAATTTTTTATTGGGCTGTTCAGTCTTTTTCAACAGATTTATTCCATATCCTTAACATATTCTGGATCGCAATCCTTTGTCAGTTCTTTGTATGGCAAATACCTCCTTCCAGCATGTGGCCTGGTTTTCACTTTGATACCATGTGATGAACAGAATCTCTCATTTGTATCAACCTCTTCATGTTTAAGCTCTTTTATGTCTCTAGGAAATCTTCTCTATTGTATTTGCCACTGATTTCTATCTTCCTGTTCACAGTCAGAGGACATTCTCTATGATACGGACACTTCCACACAGGTGGAGAATGCCGTGATGATCTAGCACGTGGTTAATTTCAGTCCTTGCCTGTTTGCTACCTTGGCTGCTTAAGCAAATACCAGGAAATGGGTCAGGTTAACAATGGGAACTTATCAGCTCATGGTTTTGAGGCCAAGAAAATGTCCATATCAAGGAATCATAAAGGCGATGCCTTCTCCCCGAAGACTGTGGTGTTCTGGGGCTGGCTGCCAGTGATCTTTGGTTCCTCTGTCACATGGCAATGTGCATGGTACCGTCTCCTGGTCTCTTCCTTCTCTCCCAGTTCCGCTGATTTCAGCTTCTGGCTGCACCATCTGTGGCTTTCCCTCTGCCTTTCATTCTCTATAAAAAGACTCCAGTAAAGGATTAAGACCCAATCTGACTGAAGTGGGCCACACCTTAACTGCAGTCACCTCATCAAAAGGGCCAACTTAGGATGCGTTCACACCCACAGGAATGGATTGAACTTAAGAACATGTTTCTCTGGGATATATTCAGTTTCAAACCACCACAATGCCCAGGGCTTACTTAGTAATAATGTCTTGAACAGAGAGTTCTAGAATAATATGACAAACTACAGCTGGGAGGTGGGTGGTGGACAAAGCCAGCCCTGGTCATTCGGTCCTGTACTGTCTCTGGCCACTTTCACCCTATAAAAGTAGAGCTGGGTAGTTGCAACACAGACCGTCTGGCCTCAAAAGCTGAAAATATTCACTCTCTGGCCCTTTACAGAAAAAGCTTGCCAAGCCCTGCACTAGATTATTAACTCCTAAAAAATTGTTTCCCTCCCATTTTTTTTTTTTTGGTCTGCTTATATCAGTTAATAAAAGAATGGTTTTAAAATCCACAATAATAACAAATTTGGTGGTTTTCGTTCATCTTTGCTTTATTTGTTATTGTATGTCAAGGATGATTTGTTAGGTGCAAACAAGTTTTCAATTGTTCTATTTTCCTGGTGCATTACTTCTATAATTACTGCAATAATTATTTTTATACCTACTAATTATTTCTGCTTTGAAACCTCTGTTTTAATGACTTTGTTACTATGCCAGCTTTCTTTCATTAGCTATCTTTTTCCATTCTTTGACTTTTATGTCCTTACATTTTGGGTGTGTCTCTTGTAAATACAATAGCACACAGCTGGACTTTGTTTTTTCATGGAATCTGACAATCTCTGTCTCTTAATCAGGAAGTTTGGTCCATTTATTGTGGTGACAGATAAGGCTGGTTTCATTTCTGCCATCTTAATTAAATTGTACTTTCTTTTTACCCTATTTTTTCCTATGTTTTGTCCCCTCTTTCTTTTCTGCCTTCTTTTGGATTTGTTTTCTAATCCCATTTTTTACTCTTATTGATTTCAAGTTTGAACATTTTAGTGTTCTGCCCTAATGCTACAATAGCAGGCGTTCTAGATTCAATACAGCCAGCTCAGTGTCTCTACCCTCCTCCTGAACAACTTAAGCCCCTCCCAATTTAAACATTTTTATTGTCCAGTATTTCAGTTTCACTTCTTTGCTTACTGTTTGTTTTTAGTGCATTCTTAATGGAGAAATACATCATCTGTTTTCAAAATTGCACTTGAGAAGTACGAGTGCAGGTCTAGAAAACAAAACAAACTCCAGTCATGAGACACTGCGTACATCACACAAGAGAAAAAAATCTGATATTCAGGTAATAGAAACTAGGCTTTTTAAAGTTCCACGTTTCCAGCTTGGTAAAGCAGATGCAGCCACATGAAACACTTAATATAATCTGTCCCCCAATGTGTAAACAAAATGGGCCATTTTAACCTAACTACCAGAGCTACTCAGAAAACACAGACATCTCCTATGCTTCACCTGCTCTCACTCTCATGGTGGAAGGACAAGGCAAATACACAGGTCTAAGATGTGGGGAAAAAATATTGTATACCAGCCATCAGAGAGTCGAGCTAAAAACAAAGTTTTAATTACAACACAGACTAAAAGGAAAAAAGACTATGCTCCAACTTGGAAAACTGATCTGGAAGGAAAGGGAAGAGCTTAAGTAATTACATATTACCGTGAGAAATGCACACGTGAAAGGAAGAAACACAGTGGGGCAGGAGGGTCAGACCCTGGCTAACTGGAAAACTGTTAGGTTTGCTGTCCAGACTAGGAAAGGCTAAGGTTTCATTCATCTGTATCTGGAACCCCTCATATTTCATAAAAATGGATGTTCTGCTGCTTACTTATGAGGAAACTTTTTATTTATTTAATGAAATTCTGACCTTTTGATAGGATAAAACAAGGAAGTTTTGTCTTTCACTAGGTGTCCAGTGCTTGCTGAAAATTATTTATGTGTTTCTCTATGTACAATTTACTGATGAACTTTCACGAACTGTTTAAAAATAAAAGTTGGTTTAAAATTCTGGGAGAAAATTGTTTGCCTGTATGTTTAAAATGGAAAATTAACTTTACCACAAGCAGAAGTTCTGTGGCGCATACAAAACTTCTCCTAAGTAGAGGTCAAATGGCTATCCCAGACCAGTATGTTTCCCAGGCATTACTTTTAGGAGTCAGCCATGGGAACAAAATGTAGTGTTTTGTGCATGTGGCCACTGGATTGTTGGTTTCACATCATGGTTAAGAAAGCACGAGCATTCAGGGTTTTTTTAAACAAAATAATATACAAGCATATCTTGTGCATACAAGCAAAGAAAGAAAGGGGAGGCAAAAAGCTTTTTGTTGTTTTTAAGACAAATGATTGAGGACAAGAGAATATGGAGCTTTGTTAGCTCAAAAAAAACAATATGTGCTCTTTGCTGATTGGATGCACTTTAAAACAAGTCTAGAAATAAAACTAATATATCATTTCTTAATCATGTTCCATCAAAACCAAAGACTAATTATCCTTTCAAGGACAAATATATACCCTAGGAGTTGACATTTCCTTTTAAAGGGTTACAGCTACCTCATAGGGACTGAACTAGACGTACTTTTAGCATTCTCTGATTTGAAGATTAATGGTGAAGAAACTCTTCAGGAAAAAACTAAAACCCATCAAGCTGAAAATTCCACTATCTAATAAAAATATACATAAAAGCACATCAGCAGCATATGGCATTCTTATACCAGTTTGTATCGCAAATTTTCCCAACATTGCCTCAAACACAAATCCAGTCCCAATGTCAGTCATAGCTACAAATATAACTACAGGGATTCTCTCTCTCTCAGGGTAGCAGTCTTTTAAGACTTACAAGTAAACAATCGACACATTAATAATAGCACTTGTAGCGTCGCCTACTAACCCGGACTGCTGATCAAGATTACCCCAATAAAGGAAGTTACCAAATGGCCTTACATCTAGTTTCAATCAGGTCTAGGCTGGTACCCTCCATTCTCTTTGCTTAGCATTTGGAGAGCACTGAATGATTAGGCATATATTGTGTATGGACCCTTGAGGTTCTTTTTTATCAGTTCAATCTCAGTTTTATTGAATTCTTGATAACAGGAACAGGATTTGCAGGGAGAGCAGTGAGGGATATAGCAAAAGTCCAAATTGGATGTTTTCTAAGAGGCCAACAAAGAAGCTGCAGTCTGAATCGTTGCTAATTGAGTTGTACTGGTCTCTTTACCGAGTAGTTCCTCTTCTGCTTTGGTTTCCTTGGTCTCTTCCTCTTCAAGAGGTGAGCGTGTCCTCTAGACTCCCACTAGAGGATTCGGTATCGTTGTTGCTGCATTTCCCGAAGGTCTGGGTGGATGGTTTACCAGACGAGTGGAAGAAACAACTCTGGCAACCATGGGCCTTGGTGGTGGAGAAATGGCCAACTGTGCAGCAGTCTGGGGAATGCTTTCACTCAAGGCACCCCCCGAGCTTTCACTGGAATTTACTTGTGGCACGGAAACTTCCGTAGCATGGCTGTTGCTCACAGATGCTGCCGGTACAGCTGGGGCAGGGTTGCCACTGCTCGCCAGTGGACTGATCTTCACAGTGCTAGGAGGAGGAGACTCGGGCACACCATGACGGCCATCCACCATCATGTCAGGGCTGCCGCTCAAAGCTGTCAATCTGACACCTTCTGTTGGAAGTGTTTTCTTTTTCTGAAGCACATGATTAGGTAGTAGCTGATGAAGCTCCTTTCTTCTTAAATGCATGGCAGCAATTTTCATATCCACTTCAAACATTTTGCTGTTTATTGCTTGCCTATAAACCGTATCTGTGAAAGACTGAATATCATAGGTGAGATCGATACTGAGGATTTCAGAGTTTTCTGGTTTTTTTAACACTAACCCAATCACCCACATGGTACGAAATTCTTCCTTGTCAGGATTTTCTTTAGGTGCTGGAAATGACTGGGGATTCACATGTGCCAACGTAATAAATTCATTCTTCTCCAAGCTTCCAACGAGGATTCGGATTTTTGACTCCACCAAGCCCACCCATTCAAGATGCTGTTTTTCAGTTGGCGCACTTGCTAGAAGTACAATATAATGCTTATACTTTTGAAAGAAATTGGGAGCCTCAAAAAGTTTGGACCACTCTGCCTTGTTCAGCAAAATCTCATGTGTGAGAGCAAGCCCTTGTTTAAATTCCTCAACCATGACCATCCGAGTGGAGACCGACACGTTGTATGTGGAGTTCTGCTGTGGGTATGCTGGTGTAATTATAGGCATAAGATGGTACCTATCGCTGGGGTTTACCCTTGGGTCCCAGACTGGCAAATTAAGATTCCGTTCTTCTGGCTCTTTCAATAGTACCGGATTGGGCCATTCCCATTCAGAAAACACCAAAAAAAACTTACGGACAAGAGTTGATGCTACTGCATTTGGATAAAGCTGGCAAGTTCTTGCTACCAGCATAGCCCAGGAAACACCTCCAAGGAAACCTAATATATTAGAATAGATGTTGTGGCATTTGGCCCACAGTTTGACAGCTCTCAAAGTTAACCTGAAGTTATCAATGTTTGGAACTAGATGTAAAATTTCATCGGTTACCCGGCAACCGTTAAGACTTCTGATACACCTAATATCTAAATTTTTAAGCAGACTGTCGTCGCGCAGGTCTAAGTCTTCTGGAATAATCTGCAGTGCTAATCTTGCAAACAAAATATCAATCTCTATCCCGTCAAAACACAGTTTGATAACTGGTACAAATGCCTCTTCAACAGCCCTTAAATCTTTCACTTCTTCCTGTGCTTTCAATTTATCATAGAAGGAGGTGAAAAAGTCGCTCCGGTCAACATGTCTTGGCGCGACACACAACGCATCGATATCGGCACCTTTCGTGTGTACTCCCAATCTGTAAGATCCAAACGTAAAAATTTTCCCTCCGACATTTTCAATTACAGATTGTGGAAGACTCCTGCTTTGGCTGATTTCTCGTATCCACTCCTTTACCAGGTTATTTAATTTTTCCAAAATTAAAATCCTGCGCTGCAGTTCCTCTTCCTCTTCGAAAACCCCGAAGGGCTTCAGGGTTTCAATTAATCTCTGGGTAAGTACGCAGTCAGTCTCCTTGGGGGCGGCTAAACTGACAGGGGAGGAAATGCCGTAGTGCTTCTGCGGCGGCTGCGTCTGTTGTGACCCCTGGGGCGTAGCTGGAAACGGCATCGTCGCTAACGCCGGCCCCGCCAGCTCGCGGCGCCCCCCTCCGCCACCTCCGCGGCGGCCGCCCCGCTCATGATCCGCCGAGGCGGGAGGGGCGGGCTCCCGTGGGCCCTGGTCCAAGCCCGCTCCGCGCCGCTCCCGCCGCTTCAAGCGCTCCGCCTCCTTCCCCTTTGTCCTAACATGGCGCCCCGCCACCACCGCGGCGGCGTTCTAGAACGAGCCACGCCCGCCGCCACGGCGCCTGCGCACCCGCCCCAGGCGGCAAAGCCTCACGGGAATAGTAGTTTCAAGGGTTCAGGCGGCCTGCCCACCCCATCCTCTCACACTTCCACTGCTGGCTTGTGATGGGTGGGGTGGGGTTCACCTGCCAGGCCGGACGTTAATTCCGTTTTCCACGTTTGCCCACGTTATTTCTTTGCTCACCGTTTCTTCTTACAGCTTGTCCCTACTTCCTTCTTAGGACCATCTTCAGAGACCCTCCTCCCAAAGTACACCCTTTAGAAATCCCTTCATACTGAGTCTCTTGGCAGAAAATCACCTCCACTTTTGCTTTTTTTTGCGCCCCCCCCCTCCCCCCGTTCCAGGATTCCAGGATGATAGTTAAGTGAGGACTATAATTCTACAGTGACAGTTATCTCCTCCCACCCCCTCCCCCAGGATTTGAAGACACTATCAGCTTCTCTTGTTGCTGTTGAGAAGTCTACCATCAGGCTAACTTGCTCCTCTGCCTTTTTGTTGTTATTCTGGCAGTTTTAAAAATCTCTCCTTAGTGCTCTGCACTTCTACCAATTCTGTGTCTGGGGGTAAAATTCATTTATCTCACATGGGTAATCTAAATATGAAAATTTATGACTTATTTCACAAACTCTGGAAAATTCTCAGGCATTATCTCTTGCAACATGTCCTCTCCACCTTCTCTTGACTCTCATCATTTAAACATGTGATAGACCTTTTCATTCTGTTCTGAGACTCTTAACCCATATTTCTTTCTGCATTATACCAGATCTACCTCTCAGTTCACTAATTCTTTCTTTAGCTGTATTTAGTCTGTTGCTCAATCCATCCATTGAAGTATCCATTAAATAGTTATATTTTTTATTATTAGGAGTACTAGCTGGGTCTTTTCCAAATCTTCCCTGCGTTTTGTTCTTTTCTAATGTTTTCTTTCTACCTTTTATTTATGTAAGCATAGTAAACATACTTAATATTCTCTAACTATTCCTATTCCTCATGTCTTTGAGAATCTAATTCTACAGTTTATTTCCAACTAACTCATTTAAAGTGGCATTACTTCAAGTGCTTTGTAATTGTGGTTTATGAGCTCATTTTGGGCAAGGCTTGGGATGCCTGTGTTGAGGATGTGTCCTTCCAAGGAGATTTGCTTTGTTTCCAACCAGACACCCTTGCACACTGTCAAGTTATGCCCTGAAGTTCATTTCTTATCCAGGGATTATCCAGATCATGTAAGCAGTACAATTTTGAACCCCAAACACATGTGTGAGGAGGTGTGGTTTTCAATTCCAGAGAAGATGTCTTTTCCCCACTCAGAGCCCAAGATGAGGAAGATAACATTTCTTGTCTGTCTCCTTTTACCTGGCAGCAGATTTTTCCTAACCTATTTTTTCATTGAGT
The DNA here is from genome assembly GCA_029593785.1 of Cabassous unicinctus. NCBI lineage: Eukaryota > Metazoa > Chordata > Mammalia > Cingulata > Chlamyphoridae > Cabassous > Cabassous unicinctus. The sequence goes on along the minus strand of JAQZBX010020731.1, from coordinate 5,806 downwards.
GGGCTGGCTTTCAAGGCTTTCATCTGTATTTTGAGGAATCTCAGTTCCAACTCCCTACCTTTTAAGGCCGCAAGGCCTGATGTCTCTCTCGGGCAGCTTTGCTAAACTTAAATTTCTTGATTTATCAAGACTAGGCAAATGTCTCCAGGGCAATTATAGTTTCAGAATCAGCTCTGGTTTCAAGGTCCCTTCCCCCCACCCCCACCCTGAGGGATTTTCCTGGCCATTCAGCTGTGCATTTAAAAGGAGATTTGCTACATTTCATATAACATTTCCAGGTACTTTATCTTTTTTTTTCCTTTTTGTTCTTTTCTTTGATTGTATTTCCAAGTACTTTATATAGAAAGATTTTTCCGGGATAACTGTGGCTGTTTAATATTGTTTATGAATCCCAAAAATAGATATTGGATTATGTTTGTAAACTGGTCTGTACCTGGGTGTGATTAATTTATGATTAGGGCTTTGATTGGGCCACGTCAGTAGGCTGTTGAGTCCCCGCCCTCTTGGTGGGTGGGGACTCAGAAAACTACACTGCAGAAAAGAGTGGGAGTTTTTGAGCTGGAGCCCTGAGAAGTAAGCACACAGAGGAGCTCAGTCATGAAGAAGGAGAGAAGACCCCAGGGGAAAAGAGACAAACCATTCACCTGACAGCTCCCAGCTGGCCTTGTGGAGAGAACAAAGCAGCTGAGCCCTGGGGAGAGAGCCAAAGCCTGGAAAGACTGACCATGGAGCCTTAAGAGGAAGAGGAATGCTGAACGTCAGCAGCCATCTTGCTACAATACATGGCGACAGACTTTGGTGAGGAAAGAAACTTATGCTTTATGGCCTGGTAACTGTAAGCTTCTACCCCAAATAAATACCCTTTATAAAAGCCAACAGATTTCTGGTATTTTGCATCAGCAGCCCTTTAGCTGACGAACACAACATGGCCTGCACTCTCAACATTCTAGCACAACTGCTATCAGTCAGGACTCCGGGACCTCCATGTTGCTCAATCTGACAGACACAATGATCAACATCTTTTCTGACCCACAGGCGCCTCAGCTTGACCTCCAGGACACCACACTCTGTGTCATCTTGTACGTCTCTGACCAGTTGGAGTTGCTCAAGTTTCCAACTGAGCCCTCACTTCTCCTTGTATGCATACTGACAACCCGAGGAAGCTATCAATTTCCACAGCTTCACACAGCACCTACTTACAGATGACCTTAAATCTTTATGATCAGCTCAGGCTCCCCTCTGAACTCCAGATCCATTTTATCTGACTGCCTGTTCGACACCAACATTTGGATGTCTGAAACTTAACAGTCTGAGAACTCTCTCCTTCATAATTTGCTTCTCTTTCCATGGTCCCTCTTTTAGTAAATGTTATATCCATCTACCCAACTGCTTATACCAGAAACCTGGGAGTCATTCTTGACACCTCCCTTTTTCTCATCCTCAGCATCCAATCTGTCTCCAAATCCTGTTGATCCGCCCTCCTAAATATATTCAGAAGCCACCCACTTCTTGTCACCTGTACCCACATCACCGTAGCCCAAGCCATCATCAAATCCCACCTAGACGTCTACAATAACCTAACTGATCTCAAAGTATTCTCTACCTGGGAGCCAGCAGTCTTCTGGCCCCTTCAATGGCTCCCATTATGCTTAGTCTGAAATTCAAAACATGGCCACCGAGACCCAGTATGATCTTCCCCTCGACCCCAGCCTCGCCTCCCACAGCTTTCTCCCTACGGTTTGCTCACAATGGTCTTCTTTCAGGACCTTGAATGTGCTTCTTTCTCTTCCATCCCTGGGCATGTGCACAATGCTTCTCCCTTGGCCCACAGAGCTCTTCCTACCCCACCCACTGCCCACAGCTCTTCACTTGCTCAATGCCTTAAGTTTTGCCTCCTCAGAGACAATGTCCCTAACTAGCACCTGTACTTTTCTCTCATAGCGCATGTCACAATTTGTATCTGTACGTCTTAAGAGTAACTGCTTTGATTTCCCACTAGACTCTTAGCTCCATGAGAATATGGTCTGTCTGTTCCACTACTATTATCCAGCACCTGGCCAAGTGTCTAACACACAGTAGCCACTCAATAAATATTTGCTAAAGGACGAAGGAAAATTTGAGAACCAAAATGAAAATTTTTTCTCCTTCAAGTCACTGGCAAGTCAATATCCAGAAGACCCTGAGTTTTGATCAGTCACAGGATGGTCTCAAATCTACACTTTGTGACCACTGAGAAATTATTTAATGGCTCACTCTCTCACAGCTACTTACACAAGATGGTTGCAGAAAGCTTCTATGGCCACATGACTCTAGCACTGTGACATCTTGGATTTGAGTGTTTCCAGAGAACACTTGCTGCAGGTTGGCGGCTCACCCTCCGTGGCTGAAGAGGTGGAAGAGCCATACTATGAGGCAGGCCCTTGTCAGGGCAACCGCTCTAGAGGGAAATTAAGTGTGCATTTACCCTACAACCTGGCAACTCCGTTCCTGGGAGAATGCCTCCAAGAACTCTACACAGGCCTGCAAGGGCTTCATTGTGCCCTTGTGTGTGTTGGAAGAAGCCGGATGCAACTTGAGTGCCCATGATCAGGGGCCCAGGCCCTATGAGCCATGCACATGATGGAAACTAGGTGTCGGGCAGAAGCAATGAACTAGATCTACATGTAGCACCCTGGTAGACCTTACAAATATAATGGGAGTGAAAACAGAAGCCATACGATGCCCCAGGTATGTAAACTAAACCTACTACAAAGCAACACTATTTAGGTCTCAAGGATCTGTGGGTATCTGGATATATGGATGTTAACTGCAATGGTACTCGTGACATACTCAAGTGGGTGCCTAAGGGCAGAAGGGAAATGGGAAAAAGAAAAATGCTACTGACCCACCCAGAGCATGTTGCCAGGAAGCTTAAAAAGCAACAGAGAGAAAAAATACAAGAAAAAAAAAAAAAAAAAGAGAGAGAGAGAGAAAAGGGAAAAGCAGAGTGAAGCCTGGGCTGCGTTTGCTCAGCTCTCACAACTCCCATACTGGTGAGCCAGAGGCCGGGGTGAGGCTTCAGCCTGTGGCCACAGACCTGAGGAGACCAACTTCCACAGCCTTGACTTGAACCTCACTGCTGTTCCTCGAGGGAAATGCACTTCTGCTTTTTAGATGAGAAGCACGTGGTGGGCTGCAGACGGGCTAGCCCCTCACGACCTCCTTCCTTGCCGTCTGCTAGAGAGGCTAAAGAGCTGGCATCCCCACTCCCTGGCTTCCCCAGCAGCTAGCCGGCCACGCGCCAGGGCCACCGGTGAGGCTGACCGTCTCTCCTGACGCTTACTGGCCATTAAGGCTTCCCCAGCAGCTAGTCGGCCACGTGCCAGGGCGACCGGTGAGGCTGACCATCTCTTCTGACGCTTACTGGCCATTAAGGTTCCACCTTCCACAAACTGCCCCCAGGTGTCAGGTTCATTTTTTCCTATTGATTTGTCTTCTTCTTGCTGATCATTAGAAGCTTATTTTATTCTAATCTCCTCAGTTTCAGCTACTGCAAACAGCATATCACCTATCTTTTATCTAGTGTCCTTTGTGGAACAGAAATTTCAAATTCTGGTAGCATCAAATCCGCCTTCCCTTTCCCTGTATGGTTTGTGCTTTTTAGGCCTTATTCATGAAATTTTTCTTTTGGATGTGTAATTACCTTTGCCATTTAGGTCTTTAATCTATTTGGATCCAATTTTCTCTTTCTCCTTGCTGAAGCCAATCATCCCAACACCACTTGCAAAATGCCTTCTCCACGACTGGTGAGGCCTTCTCTACCCCGCCAAATCCCCGCAGGCCCACAGAGCTCTGCTGCTGCCTCTCAGTTCTGTCCTACACCCAAACCATCGGGTTTAATCCCCTGGGCTGCAGAAGAGGACTCGCAAGTTCATCGGGGCCATCTCTCCCACCCTCACTTGTCTTTCTCAAACGGCGGTGTTCATGCGCTCAGCTGCGCAGGGACAGCGTGGCTGGGACGAGACCCAAGCCCCTTTACAGCGTGCGCTCTGCCCAGACCTGAAGCTTTGCTCAGGGCTTGAGCCCAGCAAACACTGCTGCCACTTTAACCTTTAAAAAAAGGCCACTTGGCTGGCATTCTCCAGCTACGTGAAGTGGATTATCTAAAACCATGAGATATTACTTAGTATGATTTTAAATACATCCCCCAAATCTTTGTACTTTTTAAAAGTTGGCATTATAGGTCACTGGTTGAGAACCAACAGGTATTAACGTGGTTTAAATGTTAATACTAACGTAGTTAACATGTTAAACTCTCTAGGAAAGGTTCCAAATTGCTGACTGGAAAAGTAAGGTCTCTACTTCCATTTAACCGTCCAAAGTTTTACTTTTATGTCTTCCTGTTTGGAGACAACTTTTGGATAGACTGACTCATGCTTTTGAAATGTGGTACAATGCAAAAAGGTAGCCAGAAGGGGTCGATTAGTTACACTAGCTAGATAGCAAATGCTGAATGATTTTTTTTTAAATACATATACACACTTGTAGAAATTTAAATTTGAGGTGAAGCTGTAAAGTAGTTTTAGAAAACATGAGTGTTAAGTGATGAGTTTATAAAACCACTAGTTGCTAATGACAACCATAAAAATACACTCTCACACTTTCAGGGTCCCAATTTTGAGCTAAATGCGAAGGAAAAGCAAGCGTCTTGCCCCTGGGACCCCAGAGTGTGAGGGCTGAGAAACGTCTGTTCCACCCCGCCTTCATCTCCCACGGCTGCTGTACAAAGCACCACCCACGTGGGCCTGCAAACTGCCATGGTGCCAGAGCACAGGACTCCAGAGTCAGGCATGGGCAGGGCTGGCGCCTCCCAGCGGCTCCGAGGGCGGGTCTGTCCCCGGCCTCTCTCCTGCCTCCAGGAGGTGGCGGCCAGCCTCAGTGCTCCTCTTTGTAGGCGCTTCACCCAATCTGTGCCTCCTCGGCCATCTGCCCTCTGCCCGTCGGGGTCCCTGGGCCTCCTCCCCTCTCTCAGGAGGATGCCAGGGGCTGGACTCGGGCCACCCTAACCCAGCACGGCCTTGCCTCAGTCCTTACTTCACTACATCTGCAGGGACCCCGTTTCTCGGAAGGTCACATTCAGAGCTGCCAGGTGGACGTGGGTTTTGGGGGGACACGCTTTAGCTCACCACGCTCCCCATGCATCCCCTCAGCCTGGTCCCTGAACCCCGTCGGTGACATCTCCCGAGGCTGTGCCCCTGGAGGCGGCCCGCTCCCCGCTGCTTGCAGGCACACCCCTCTCCCTACACGGACCAAAATCCTTTCCTGCTGCAGGCACCACGCCCGCACTTTCACCAACTCCTTTACATTTTAAGTCTTTCCAACAGTTCTGTCAGGTGTGACACCTGCCCTCCTTGACGCCCTCCCACCTGGGGGTTCCGTTTTAAACTCTAAGTATCTCCCCTAGCGGCTCCTTATACAGTGTGTCTGGAAGCTTCCTCACTGCCATCTCCACAAGTCTGCCCACGAGGCCCCAGCAGGGACACCCAGCCCAGGAGAGCAGGCTGTCGAGCCCTCCTTCCGCTACTATGCCTCCATGGACCCTGAAGACCGTCAATTAAGAAAAGACGCGGGAAGCGGGTGTGGCTCAGTGGATAGAGCCCCCGTTTACCATATGGGAGGCCCCGGGTTCGCTTCCCGGCGCCTCCTTGTGAGGGCAGGCCGGCTCGCGCGGTGTCGTGGGCTGATGCAGCAACCTCACGGCAGGAAGCGGCTGTGGCGCAATGGATAGCGCACCCGTCTACCATATGAGAGGCCCCGGGTTCGCTTC
>JAQZBX010020730.1:0-32774 GCA_029593785.1 Cabassous unicinctus | reverse complement strand
ACCCACCCCTCACCCATCACTAGTCCTCACGGCTTGGGAGGGGCTGACACCACTCCTGTCTCCCAGTGTAGGCATGTGACCCAGGCTTGGCCAATGAGAATCAACCCTGGGATCTTGGCTAGAACTATTGGAAAGGAGGTGGTTTCTTTGTCTTGAGGTTGCTTAATTGGCCATTTCTGCCACCTGTGGAAAGACCCTGTATGCTAATGGAATGGAGACAAGGGAGAACAGAGTCAAGAGACAGGGAAAGACAGATTCAGGACAACATCCTTTGAGCCCCTGGAATGGACTGTGTCTGAATCCACAGTTCCCTCTTAGACTTTTCAGTTCAAGAACTCTTTTTAGCTAAAGCTGGTTATAGTTGGGTTCATGTTACCTGCCACCAAAAGAATCCTTGCTAAAACTCTGCATATTACATTGGCCTTATTATCCACATTTCACAGATGAGGAAACTGGGGGTCAGAGAAACAAAGTGAACACAGAGTTAGCAAATGGCAGAGCAAGGATTTTTCAACCTACTTTTTTTTCTCCTTAGCTATAATCACAACTTAGGGACACAAGTGGTTGCCCCTTTCTAGCTTTTTTCCACAGATTGCAGAAAAGGAACTGGGCTGGAGAGCCAGACTGACCCAGGTTCAAGACCTGGTTCAGTTGCTTCCTAGCTATCTGACCTTGGGATGACTTACTGGCTGTATACTCTGACGAGGTCTCATCACCTCTTTGTGCCTCAGTTTTCTCATCTGCAAATGGGATAGTAATAGTACGTACATCATGGAATTGTTGTGAGGAGTAGATGAATTCAATTATATAAAGCTCTGAGAACATAGCCTCGCACATGGTGAGAATGACTTCAGGGCCAGCTATTGTTTTTCTGCTGCTGCCCGTATATTGTTGGGAAATCAGTTGTGCCCACTCTCCCCCAAACCACAACAAAACAACACTTAACTATGGTTACCAGGGGCTTCGAATCATGTCTGATAGACTATTTCTAAAATGCTGATTTTTCGAAAAAATGCTGATTGCTATGGGCTTCACAAGGCTAAAACCAGCCTAGGAAGTGAAACCTTGGAGAGAAATTCCAAATAATTAGGCCTTTGCTGAGTTGCAGAAAGGAAAGAGAGAGCCACTTCTGAGTCCTTTTTTCCTCACTCACTCCTGAAAGCCCCACAGCTGTAGAGAGCAGAAGTATTTTTTTCCCCATGGAGTTGAAAACAGTTGCTATTCCAGGTGCTAATTCAGTTCCAAAGGGTGCATTGTCTGGTAAAGTGAAAGATGGAGGCCCTAGGGAATCACAGGAATGGAAGGGGGAAGGGGGAGCCTACCGTGTCTTCAGGGTGAGTCCTGGTTGTAGGGTCATGCTCAGTGCAGGGGGCTGCTCAGAGGAGCAAATGGGGCAGCTCTGCCTGTCTCATCCCTGAAGGTCAGAGCTGTTCCTGACGCCACCGTCTCCTGTGTCTGGGCATCACCATCAGCCCTTTAACCCCCACCTTGCAGACAGGCTGGGTGGCCCGTGAGTTACCGTTTATGGAGCACTGGCTAAGTTCTTTGCATAACTGACCTCATGAACTTCCCAGCAGCCCCAATGGGAAAGGCTCCCAGAGCCAGCAGACAGATATTCCTGGGGACCCCAGAAGAACCACAGGCCCCAGGGCTCTCTACTCCGCTAACTCGCCATGCCCCACTTTTCTGCTCAATCTGCGGCAGAATCCTAATTGAAACATATTGTATTTTTTTAAAACAAATCAATTTTATTGATAGATATTAACGAAGCATAACAATTCATCCAAAGTGTATCTATCATCAGTGGTGTTTGGTATAATCACATAGCTGTGCATTCATCACTTCCATCATTAGAGGATTTTCATTATTTCAATAATAATAATAAACAAAAAAACAGACAAACCAACAAGAAAATTCTTCACCTCTCAATCTCCCTCTCTTTCCCCTGCTGTATATAGCTGCTATTTCTGGCTATTCCTGCACAATTACTTATTTGTTTATTAAGCAGTTTTATTGAGATATATTCACATACCATGACCTATTGTATTTTAATAGCTCTTTTGAGGTATAGTCCACATACCATACAATTCACTGTTTATTTGATTTTTAGCATATTCACATGCGGATTTTAGACCATTTCCTGGTTGCTTCATACCCTTTAGCTATCTTCCCCCCCAGTGGTCTACTGAAAGACTGGCTTCTTTCACTTAGCATAATGTTTGCAAGTTTCATCTATGTTGTAGCCTGAACTAGAATTTCATTTCTTTTTATGACTGAATAATATTCTGTATATATACCATATCTTGTTTATCCATTTGTCCATTGATGGACATTTGAGTTGTTTCCACTTTTTGGCTATTATGAATAATGCTGCAATAAACATTCCTAAACAAGTTTTTGTGTGGACATATGTTTTTATTTCTCTTGGATATAAGTAGAATTTCTGGGTCATATGGTAATTCTATGTTTAATCATTTGAGGAACTTCCCCATTTTACATTCCCACTAGCAGTGTATGAGGGTTCTGGTTTCTCCATATCCTTGCCAACACTTGGTATTATCTGGCTTTTTGATGCTAGCCATCCTAGTGGGTGTGAAGTGGCATCTTGTGGTTTTGATTTGCATTTCCTTGAAGACTAATGATGTTGCGCATCTTTTCATGTGCTAATTGACTATATATCTTCCTTGGGGAAATGTCTATTCAGATTCTTTCCCCGTTTTTAAATTGGGTTGTCTTTTTTTATTATTTAGTGGTAAGCATTCTTTATCTATTCTGAATACAAGTGCCGCATTAGAGAGATGATTTGCAAATATTTTCTCCCATTTTATGGATTGTCTTTTCACTTTCTTGATGGTTTCCTGTGAAGCACAGAAGTTTTAATTTTGACAAAGTCCAATTTATCTGCTTTTTCTTCTGTTGCTTGTGCTTTTGGTGTCATACCTAAGAAATCGTTGCCAAATCAAAGGTCATGAAGATTGACCCCTATTTTTTGTTCCAAGAGTTTTATAATTTTAGCTCTTACATTTAGATCTTTGATCCAACTTGAGTTAATTTTATCTATGGTGTGAGGTAAGGTATCTGCTTCTGTGTTCTCCTTCTCCATGTATTTACTTTCATGTGAGAGTCTGTTTTATTCCCACCAAAGGGGTGGAGACTCAACCCTGCACACCCTAATGACACGGTCAAATAAAGCCCAAATCTTGATTTAACAAAGTGAAAGTGAAACCTCTGAATCTAATACAATCTAATATGCCCAGAGGAACAGACCAGTTTACAAACACAATCCATATCTATTTTTGGAATTCATAAACAATATCAAACTGCTACAGGGTCCAACTTCATTCTTTTGTATGTGATTATCCATTTGTCCCAACATATTTGTTGAAAAGACACATCCCCTGGCCCCAAGTCTTTAAGGGTCTTTATGGGTCTTGGCACCCTTGTTGACTTGACTGTAGGTGTATAGGTTTATTTCTAGACTCTCAAAGCAATTCCATTGGTCTATATTTCTATCCTCATGGCCAGTACCACATTGGCCTGATTACCACTGCTTTGTACTAGGCGGTACCAGGGATTGAACCCAGGTCCTCGTACATGCAAAGGAGGTGCTCAGCCACTGAGCTACACCCACTCTGCTGTACTATATTTTGACATTGGAAAGTGTGAGTCCTCCTTTGTTCTTTTTCAGGGTCCCTTACAATTCCACATGAATTTTAGAATCAGCTTCTCAATTTCTACAAAGAAGTCAGTTGACTTTGTGATAAGGATTGTGTTGCATCTGTAGTTTTGGGAGAATATTGCGATCTTCACATTGTTAAGTCTTCTGATCTATGAATGCAGGATGGTTTCCATTTATGGAGATCTTCTTTAATTTCTTTCAACAATGTTCTGTAATTCAGGATATAAGGTTTTTTTGATTTTTGATTTTTTTTTTGTTTTTAGAATATAAGTTTTGAACTCATTTTGTTAAATTTATCCCTATGTATTTTATTCTTTTTGATGCTATTGTGGATGGAATTGTTTTTGGAATTTCACTTTTGTATTTTTCATTGCCAGTGTATAGAAATACAGTTGTTTTTTGCATATTGATCTTGTATCTTTCCAACACTGTTGAACTGGTTATTAGCACTAGTAGGTTTTTGGGGGATTCCTTAGGATTTTCTATATACAAGATCTTGTCATCTGCACATAGAGATAGTTTTACTTCTTCCTTTCCAAGCTAGATGCCTTTTATTTCCTTTTCTTGTCTAAGTGCCCTGGCTAGACCCACACGTTGAACAGGAGTGGTGAAAGAGGACATCCTTGGATTTTGATCTCAGGGGGAAAGCATCCACAGTCTTTCATCATTAGTATGATGTTAGCTGTGAGTTTTTCGGAGATGCTCTTTATCAGGTTTAGGAAGTTCCCTTCTACTCCTAATTCAGCTTTTTTTTTTTAATTTTTATTTTTTATTGTTTTTTGTTTTTGTTTTTTTATCATGAAAGGGCATTGTATTTCGTCAAATGCTCTCTCTGCATGTAGATGATTGTGCATTTTATTTTTTTAATTCTACAGATATGAAACACGTATTTTGAATCTTAGCTCATCAGGAGGGTCTATGGAGAAATAGACCAGAAGTGTGGGGTTCGGGACCTTGGAGGCCTCTTTAGGTTGCCCGTGAAACCTCTAGGGGTGAGAGCCCTAGCTGTCAATCGTATCTCTCTATCTGTTACTTCTTCTGTCCTTTTCTATTTTGGCCTGTCTTAGCAGGAAGGCGGGGAGGGTGCTATCTCTGCCCGTCTTTGTCTAGCAGTCGGTCTCTGGTTGACTTTGCCAAACATTGACTCATCTCTGACTATTTCCATCTTTGCTCTTTATCTTGACGTATCTTTCTCTGCCGGTCTGTCTGCCTGCCCTCAGGTGTGTGTGCGTGAGCAGGGATTGAGTGTGTGTGTGTGTGGGGGGGGCACTGTCACCCATGTTCTGAGCCTGCTGTCACTCCCTCTCCAAACCCCAGGAACCTCCCCCAGCGCACCGAGCCCCACGCTGGGCTGCCCAGCTGGAACAGCTCCGACCCTGGGGTCGGGAGGTGGGAGAAGTGTGTGGGCGCCAGAGGCACCGCCCCCTGCTGGTGGGAGCGGCCCTAGGAGCAGGGAGCGGGCGGTGTGGACGCCGCAGGCCGACGGAGCGCTAGTCCAGGCCCTCCCTCCCGCCCTCCCTGAGTCGCTCTCTCCCGCGCGGCTCCTCCTCCGGGCTCTCCGCCTCCCCAATCCGCTCCCTCCGCGCCCCAGTCGGCTCCGCCGGGCCGCCGCGCACACCGAGCAGCCTGGCCGCCGCCGCGCCACCAAACTTTCCCGAGAACCAGCGCTGGTGAGTCGCAGCGGAGCTCGGGCAGGGCGCGGGCAGGGGCGGACGCGGGCGCCGCCTGGGTGGAACTCGGGCTGCGCGCCGGCAGGTGCTTGGGGCTCGTTATCCCCGCGGGGCAGCGGAGACCCCGGGAGCCCATCGGCGTGGCTCGGGTTAGGGTTCAGGAGCGTGCAGCTCGCTTCGCGGCACCCCATGCTTCCCGTTCTGGCCCCAGCGCCCTAGCGCGCTGACACCTGTGGCTTTACCAGGCTTTTCCGGGGTGGCGCCCCGAGCACCTGCCTCCGGGCTCCAGCGGGGAGCCTGCGAGCCTCCAGTTGTCCCAGAGCTGCCACAGGGTCTGGGTTGAATGTTAACCATAGGCCCAGCCCATCTGTTGAGTACGTTCTCTGGGCCAGGCTCCGGGCATCCATTATCTTTTCAAATTCTCCCTGTAACTCGATGAACCGGGCATTGCTCAACCCATTTTACAGAGGAGGAAACTGAGGCTTGGAGAGGGAAAGTTGTGCCCAGGAGCCCCAGCGAGTCAGGGGAGAGCCAGGGTTTGGAGTCCGAGTCGGCGTTGACAACCCCCAAGCTCAGCGTCACCAGGGGTCAGAACGTGGAAAGCATCAGGACCACCACGCGCCGGCTTTCCTCAGCCGGGATTGCAGCCCAGGATGCGCGCACCGCCTCCTCCCCATACGGACCCGAGGAGCTTTCGGAAAAACGGGTGGAGATTAAGTCTACAGACAGTGGTGGCAGAAACGCATCAGGGCTGCGCTTTCAGGGCGAGGGTGAGAAGGGACGAAATTCTGGAAGTTGCTTTAGGATTTTCTGGAAGGAACCAGGGATGTCAGGAATAGGAGCTAGGGCGCAGCAGTTCTTCACGGCCCCACCTTTCCCTTTCTGGGTAAACCCCTTTTCCAAGAAGAAGATCCCACCCGGAGCTGCTCTTTGAAGTGTCAGCTCCCCGTGGGAAGTAGAAGTGCAGAGATGCTCTGGGTAGGTTCGCGGTCCTCCGGCAGGGGGCTCCCATCTCAGGTCTGGAGCCTAACGTGAGGGCACAGTGCTGGGAGACCTGTTTTAGCAGAAAGTGCTTGGGGAACTCCCGTGACGGGAGGTGGGTCCATGTGATTGGAGCACAGATGGGGTGTGTCTCCAGAGCAGGAGGGCAAGAGGAGTTGGGGTCTGACAGTCAGGGGCTTGAATTCCCCACTCTTGGCTTTTATCCTGGAGGCAGCTGGGAGCCAGCGGAGGCTAGGGAGAGGGAAAGGAAAAGGGAGTGGCGCGATCAGATGCATTACCCCCACTTAATTCTCACAGCAGCCTGCAAGGTAGGTACTGTTATTAGGATCCCCATTGAACAGACAGGCTGTTGGAGCCCAGAGAGGTTAAGAAACATACCTGAGGTTGTCTAGCTGTTCTAGGCAGAGTTGGGATTTGAACACCGGTCTTGCCTGACTCCTTTCAGCTTATTAATGAAACTCAAGGCTGCAGGTGGGACCTTAGTGTTTGTGGCTGGTAAAAGCAAGGGTGAAGAATAGAGGGACACTAGTTGACAGGGTCCCTGAAGCCCCTGCACTGCTGTCCTTTCTGTCTGCTGGGCATCCTGCAGGAGATGCTAAGTGGGTAATCACTCACAGGAATACCCAACTCCATGTAAACACTCTAATCTGATTCAGGGACTTCACACGCCAGCCCGACACTGCCTGGGCTCCCTGATAGAGAGGGGAGGGTACCTTTTTCGAGGGTGACAGAGAGTCCTGTGACTGCACAGATGGCCAGGCTCTGTCTGTTCATGATTTCAGAGCTGGGAGGAGGCTGCTTTCCAAGGAACCCTGCAGTGGAGAGGAGTCTGGGAGTGGTTTCTCCCAGCCCTCAGCTGAGTTGCCCAAAGGACTCCTCCCCTTGGACGTTCAGAGTTTGTTGTTTGTACTTTCCTTTTCACAATCAAGGAGTGTCTAGTGCAGCCTTGGCAGAGTCGGAATCTCAAAGAGATTAAATGTGTGAATTCTAGAGCTGACTTGCTTGGGTTTGAATCATAACACCATCATTTAAGAGCTCTGTGGCCTTGGAAGCTTACTACACCTCTCTGTTACTCAGTTGCCCTATTAATAGACTGGAGGTATTTGTAGCACCATTCTCACTGGATTGGCAAGAGAATTGAACGGTTTCACATGCCAAAAGCATTTAGAACAGTGTTGTGCAATACATAAAAGTGCTGTTTAAGTGTTAGTTTTGATTACTGCTATTATTAATGTGAATCAGGCCTGGTTTTGTATCCCATCTCAGCCTCCTGCAAGATGTTCAACCTATTCAAGCCTCTTGCTTTCTCATCTGTAAAGCGGAAATATTTATTCCAGCCGGATAGGTCTGGCTTTCGATATAATGTGTGTCCCAGAAGTCTTAATGGAGTCTCGGGCTCTAAATAGCCTAAACCCTGAAGTCTTCGTGTAGACTTATTTAAACTGTAGTCTCTCTGGTAGATACTTAGCACGTGCTGGGCATTATGCTGTTGTACTGTGGCTAACCTCGCTCCTTCATGCTGCAGCTCAGACTTGAAGCTCTGCCTTCATTCTGAGGGCCATGGATTTGGGACAGTTTTCAAGTAGGTGGGTGGGCCAATGTGGGCTTAGACGAGCGCCTGGAGACCTGTTTTGTTCTTCTGTGAAACTCCATGTTGTGTGAACTGGAGAAAGCCTCTTTTAGCCACCCAGGTTCCCACTGTTTGGTCACTTCTGGGATTCCCGAGAGACTGTTGTGGGCCTCTTGATGGTCATGGGATGGCAGAGGACTTGGTGTGAAGCCCAGAGCTGCTCTGTCCCCATTGAGGCTGCCTTTCGTGCTGTGTTTTGTGCACCAGCTTTTGAGTGGGGAGGACACATCCTGATGGCTGAACTTTTTTTCTTCCCCAGAAAGACCACATGGTGGAGTTAAAACAAAACAAAACAAAACCCCAAAAAAAACAAAACAAACAAACAAAAAAACATGCTCAGGAGGACTGGGTTCAAGTCCCAGCCCTGGCCCTTAGAGCTGCGTGACCTCAGGCCTCAGTTTCCTCATCTGCAAAATGGCCATTGATCATTTTTGTCAGCACCCGCATCTCAGGATTAATGCCAGGATGGAAAGGCAGAAAAAAGAAGAAGAAAAGCTGATAGTATAAATGGCAGTGAATTACATGCAATTGTAAGTAATTCTCATTAGCATTCAGGCCAGGCATTAACCGTAAGCGATGCTGATCCAAGCGTTTATCTGAAAAGACGTACCTGGCCGAGGAGTATTCAAGCCCCAGTCACCTGCTGCCTTCCCTTTCACAGTGCTGCTGAGCATTTCTGAGTCCAGGGATGTAATTATAATAAAGCTTCTGTATTTCGTTTATAAGTGACTCACTTCTGCCATTAATGGTGGCAGAGGACTCAGACACACACTTTCAGGAACAATGCCGCTGATACTGTCAGAGGTGGGGGGGGGGCTCTTTTAGGCATTCATCCTCTGGGTTGTAATTCTCCAGTGATCATGCACGAGGGTCACACGCACAGAGTCCTCTGCCTTGGGATGAATGCTGACAGTTCTCAATTTGTGCAGCAGCTTGCATGGCGAGGCCCATTGAAACTTGGTGCTGCTGGCAGACTGCATGGTGGAAACCACTGCATCACAGCAGAGAGGGTGGGGTGGAGGCGGTTGAGGAGGCACCTCCGGGTTGTGGTTGGGAGCATGGACTCTGGTGTCCAACACACCTGAGTTTGAATCTTGGCTCTGCCAGCTTGTTAGCTGTGAGCCTGTGGGTATGATTTTTTTTTTTTTTGGTCTGTATCCCTCACTAGAATGTCAGCTGTAATACAGCAAGGACCATGTTTATCTGCTTTGCCAGGGTATTCCTGGCACATAGCAGGCACTCGTGAATGCCTAATGAATGAATATGTGAAAGACAAGTTGCTTAATTGAGCCCCAGCATTCTCATCTCCACAATGGGACTAATATAGCACCTGACTTACAGGTTGTTGTGAGGATAGAATGAGGGAATGTTATGCACAGAATAAGCCCTCAGCAATGCCCTTGATGGCAAATTGATGAGCAGAAGCAAGGACAGAGCTGGCTTCTGATAATCTGGGAGAGAGAACGTTTCCCCCACCCTTAGACCAAACAAACAGGAGTCAATAACACTAGTGATAAGAATGCCGTGTTGTTTCAGTTTGCTAGGCTGCTTAAAGCAGCCACCATGAAATGGGTTGGCTTAAACAATGGGAATTTGCTCATGGTTTTCAGGTTGGGAAAATGTCCAAATCAAGGCATCATCAAGGCGATGTTTTTTCCCGGAAGATTTGGCATTTTGGGGCTGGCTGCCAGCGATCCTTGGTTCCTTTCTCACTGGGCAAGGCATGTGGCATCTCCTGGTCTCTTTCTTCCCTTGCGGATTCCATTTCAGCTTCTTGTTTCCTACGGCTTTCTCTCTCTCTCTCTGGATTTCATTCCGCTTATAAAGGATACCTGTTATAGGATTAAGACCCATCCTGGTTGAGGTGGGCCACACCTTAACTGAAATATCTTCATTCAAAGCTCCTACTTACAATGGGTCCACACCCACAGGAATGGATTAGCTTTAAGAATACATACAGTTCCAAAGCATCACACACCTGTAAACACAGCCCTCTACAAAGTGCCCTCATAGCCACTGACTCTGAACACTGAGACAGGAATGGCTACCCTGTTTTACAGGTGAGGAAACTGAGATTCAAAGGGGGTTTATGGAATGCCCAGGGTCACATGGTTTAGAAGCAGCTGGAGGTGGAACATGACCCCAGGTTGCTCTGATTCCCAAGTCCCAGCTGTTACCACTGAGCCCTCTATTGACTTCTAAAGCAGGTTCTAAAGCAGGGTTCTTTTTTTTTACTCTTTTTTTTAAAAAATAAATTAAAAAAAATTTTTTTAAATACTTTAGATTACATAAATGTTACTTAAATAATATAGAGGATTCCCATATGGCTCATTCCTTCCCCCTCCCACACTTTCCCACATTAACAACATCCTTCATTAGAGTGGTACATTTGTTACAATTGATGAACACATATTGAAGCATTGCCACTAACCATGAATTATAGTTTGCATTATAGTTTACACTCTGTCCTGCACAATTTTGTAAGTTACGACAAAATATATAATGGCCTATATCCATCATAGCATCATCATGCAGGACAATTCCAATGTCCCAAAAATGCCCCCATGTTACACCTATTTTTCCCTCTCCCTCCCCTCAGAACCTCCGGTTGCTACTGCCTCCACATCAATGACAAAAGTTCTTCCATTAAAGCAGGGGTTCCTAGCCAGGGGTCCATGAGCTTGAATTGAAATTCAAATAAACATTATTCTTATGGGGACGTGTTGGTGCAGGTGTGTATTAAATAATACACAGTATAGTGTGGACTTAGTAAAGGGCCCATGGTTTTCACCTGACTGGCAAAGGGGTCCGTGGAACAAAAAAATGTTAAGAACCCCTGTTAAAGGATGGAAGGTGAGTATCGAGTCTTCCATGAACATGGTATCTCTCTCCATATTTAGTATATCTTTAACATCCCAGAATACAGTTTCCTAGTTTTCCCTTGGAGGTCTTGTGCATCTTTTGCTAAATATTTTCCTAGATGCTTGATATTTTATATGCTATTATAAATGGTGTATGTGTGTATGTATGTGTATATATTTAAACTTTATGCTATGTCAGTTACTTTTTGGAGAAATGTGTTTGCATTCTGCATATTGATTTTGTGCCCAGAAACCTTGCTCAAACCTTGCTTTTTCACTCATTTAACATTTTTAATTTGTAATTTATTTTGAAAACCCTGTGTCTACAATTGTAGCAGGTGCAAAGCGCAGTTTCGTTTCTTCTTTTCCAATCCCTTTCCTTCCTTGTCCTCCCCCTTGCTTCCTTGCCTTCTTGCCCTGGCTCACTACAGTGGTGAATTGAAGACATCCTAGTGGGTGTATTGTCTTTTGCCTAATGAAGGAGCTGTCTGCATTTGACTATAAATATGTTTACTCTAGATTTTTGGTAAATACTCTGCATCCTATTAAAGAAGTCCCTTTCTAGTTCCAGTTTGTTGTTTCTTTTCTTTTTTTGTCATAAATGGAAGTTGGGTTTTAAAAGATGCTTTTTCTGCATCTGCTGAGATAATCACATGATTTTACCTAATATGACGAATTACTTGTGTTTTTTGTGGTTTTTTGTCTGTTTGTTTTTTGTATTTCTAGAATAAACCCAGCTCGGTTGTCATGTAGCATCTGTATTACAAGATTATATTGGCTAACATTTTTGTTCAGGATTTTCATCTCTGTGTTTATGAGTGAGATTTGTTGGAGATTTTCCTTTCCCATTCTTGTTTGGCCAGATTTTGCTGACCTCGTAGTATAAGGCAAGCAGGGTTTCCACTTTTTCTGTTCTCTGGAAGAGATTGCACAAGATGACTGATGTTCTTCATTGAGTGTTTGGTGGAACTCACCAGTGAGGTTGCCCATGGGTGGGAGTTAAAGTGGGGATGGAAAGCTGGTTTCAGCTTAATGCAAGCAAGGAGGAGCCTTCTTAACAGTAAGAGGGCCAAACACCAGCTCACACGGCACTGAGTGGGAGTGGACAGGGACTGTGAACCTGTCTGTCCCGAGTACCACGGAAGAGCCCATCTGTGGGTGCAGAGTGAAGCTTCTTCCAACCTGGCCCAGCATAGGGTAAAACCCCAATGCCGTAAGCTCAGCTCAAGTTTCCTTCTGCTTCTAAAATTGCCGCTGCTGCAATTATTGTCATGAATTATTTTTCCCTGATCAGCACTGACAGGGGGGGCTTGACCCCATTGACAGTTCCTCTGACCCCAATCCCTGCAGGAATCTTTCTTCCGTCTTCTTCTTTGTTTTTAATTAATAGGCTTTATTTTTCAGAGAAGTTACAGGTTTACAGAAAGGTTGAGCAGAAAAGAATTGAAAGCTCCCATATTACCACCCCCTACCCCAGTTTCTCCTATTATTAATATCTTGCATTAGTGTGGTACATTTGTTACAATGGATGAATCATTATTGCTACATTATTATAAATTAAAGTCCATAATTTACTTTAGAGTTCACTTTGTGTCGCAAAGTTCTAGGGATATGCATAATATCATGTATCCACCATGACAGGGTCATATACAGTAGTTTCACTGCTCTGAAAATCCCTCTACCACCCAAACCCCTGACAGAAGTCCTCTGTAAAGTGCCAGGCACTGCACTAACTCGGATCTTCTTCCTCAACCCCCATCACAATGTTCTGAGTTAGTTACCGTAATCCCTGTTGTTCAGATTAGGGCAACAGGGTTTCTAGTTCATGTTGTTTTTTTTGTTTCAGATTTTACATGACATTATCACTCGTCAACCTATTCAGATTTTAGCATAAGATAAGGATCTAAATTAATTTTCTCTTCTGTCTGTTGAAACAATCATGCCTCCTCTGCTTACTGAATCATCCTTCCTCTCCTCGCCCCCTTCCTTCCCTGTGCCTCCTGCATCAATCCTAACTATCGTGCATCTTAACCAGCGGGGTCACCCATCGTGTTGCAGCTCCAGGACACCTTTCCCGTGCTTTGGGCTGCATTGTGCTTCAGCACGTGTGGCCCGGAGCCCTTTTCTCTCCTTAGCAGCTGGTGTCTTTCTGGGCTGAGTACTCGCGCTCAGTGCCTGTATAGCAGACAGGGTCTCGGCAGAAGACAGCACCCTCAAACTGGGTTATTGAGAGGGGTTTAGTAAAGGGACTATTTACAGAGACGTATGCCAGGTTTGGAGATACCATTGTGGGGTGCAGTGTCCTGGGGGTATCAATAGTGGAGAGGAGAGTCTTTTCCACGTTTCTACCCTGCAGGGCCCAGGGAAAGGAGAAATCCTGCAAACCTGGAGAGAGAGCTGGCTGGAGGCAGGGAGAGCAGTCAACCCGCGGAGACTCTTCCCCCACCCCGCCCCCCATTGGCCAAAGCCAGCCAGCAGCTGGAGGGCAGGAGAGCCTTCCCCGCGGTCCACAGGCCTCAGCTTCTGTGGCACAGAGCACGTGAGGAAGAGTACAAAAGTCCTCAGCACACTGTGCCATGCTGCTGGGATGATTATATTTATAGCCACTAGCTAGCAAGGCATCTGCCGCCCTGCTCTTCACTCAGTTCATTCTTTCAAGAGAATTTCATTCATGTACTAACTGGCTTTTCTCTGTTCCTGGAGAGAAGCAGTAGCCATCATGAGATATATAAACCCTACAGCTCCTCACTTTGAACCCATGTGAGGCACAGGTTCAGCTCCAGCCAGCACCTGCCGTGTGGGCGCATCTGCCCATGGACCGTCCATTCTGGGCCCATCTCGGAAACACCTTTTCTTTCCTCTGTCCACAATGTCTTACCACGTGTGGGGCAGGTTTACTCTGATGGGCCTCTGGCTATCTCTTAGTTCTAGTCTCCCTGGAGAAGGATGGCCTAGCTCTTTGCAGTGCCTTTCTGGGTCACCCCAGAGTGGATTTTGGCGGGGGCGGGGTGGGGGGTGGGGGTGGGGAGACCATGAATTCTGCATTTAAATCAGAACATCACAATCTCATTCTCCAAACCAATTCATGTGAGGCAGAGATAGGCAAAGAGACAAAAATGTAATTTTGTATATAAATTCCATTTTCTAAATTAGATTCATAAATTCAGTTTATGGTTACGAGCACAGACTCCAGAGCCAGATGATGGAGGTTCAGATTCCAGCTCTTCTACTTTCCCATGTGCATCCCGGGCAAGGGACTCAACCTTTCTTTCCTTGTTCCCTCTGTTGTGAAGTGGGGTTTGTGCTAATGTTCACTTATAGGATTGTTATGAGGATTAAATGAGTTATGAAATTTAAAAGAATTCCAGTTTTTCTTTTTTTATAAATGTTTTACTTTAAAATAATTTCAAACCTACAGGGCAGTTGCAAAAATAATATAAAATCCATAAAGAGAACTCCAATACACTCCCCATACCCAGATCCACCACCTTAACATTTTGCCACATCGCTGTGCCTATCTGTCTACCTATCCATCCGTCCATCCATCCATCCACCCATCTTTCTCTATCATCCATCTCTTATCTGTCAGTCTGCCTGTTTTCTAAACATTTGAGTAGGTTATATATATGTCATGCTCCTTGAACACATAACACTTCATGTCTATTTCCTAAGAACCAGGATATTCACTTAAGTGCAAATATCAAGTTCAAGAAATTTAATACTGATACAAAGCTTATAGTTTATATTTCAATTTTTCCAAATGTCCCAATAATGTCTTTGGGG
The DNA here is from genome assembly GCA_029593785.1 of Cabassous unicinctus. Classification (NCBI taxonomy): domain Eukaryota; kingdom Metazoa; phylum Chordata; class Mammalia; order Cingulata; family Chlamyphoridae; genus Cabassous; species Cabassous unicinctus. The sequence goes on along the minus strand of JAQZBX010020730.1, from coordinate 18,149 downwards.
GCATTCTCTTCTCCATTATTCGATCCAGTCCAGGATCATGTATTATATTTACTTGTCATTAGTCTCTCTCCCCTTTTTGTAAATAGTGAAAACATATATGCAACATGAACTTTCCCATCTCAACCCCTCCCAAGTATACAATTCAGTGGGATTAATCACATTCACAAGGTTGTGCTACCCTCATCACCTTCCATTTCTAGAATTTCCCCATCACCCCAAGCAGAAACCCTGTACCCCATTATATATTAACTCTACAAGGATTAATATTTGAAAAGCGTTTAGAACAGAGTCTGGTAAATAGTAAGTGTTTAAATAATATATATATATTTCTGGGTTTCCCCCCGAGAAATTTAGAATATTTTGTCATGTTCCAAAACAAAACCCCCAGGTTTTGCTTTTTTTTTTTTTTTTAAATTATATTAATCCTATACATTAACGTCAAGAACCACTCTTCAATTTCTGGTCCGCTTTGTGTTATTAATGTTTTCTGTGTAAAGTTGTTTTCTCCCAAATTAGACTGGAAGCTCCCTGAGAGTGTGCTGCATTTCACTTTGCTGAAGCTCCTTTTTAAAAAGTGCTAGAACACAGGGCCAAGTGGGTTTGATAGCAAGGGTTGGGGTTTTGGATTCTGCACACGGACTCACATCCAGATGCCACCCGTGGATGCTTCTTTGGCCTCAGGGGAAGCATTTTAACATCCCCAGCCTTAGTTTACTCATCTGTAAAAGGGGAATCAGAGTAATAGCCATCTCATAGCATCACTGAAGGCCTCTTCTCCCTCATGTTGCAATGGCTGATGCCGTCTCATCATGGAGCTCCCAAATGCCCCCGCCTCAGAGAGACCTTCCTGACCACTCTGTTTCAAGTTTACCTCCCCCTGCCCCCCACCCAGCCATGGTCCATTTAATCTTCTTCATAGCCACCACCAGACATCAGCTCCAGGAGTGTAGGGCTGCCATCTGGTTGGTTCCCTGCTCGTGCTGCAGTGCCTTCGTTAGTATCTGGCATCTAATAAATTCACAGTAAAAGCTCATTGAATGAAGGAAATGGGATGACAACTAGACCCCTGAAGGTGACGGCGCGTCTTGAGCGTGTAAATGGCAGCAAAGCGCACCGAGGTGGTGTCTGTGTTCCTAACACAGTGCCTGGCCCCTGACAGTGCTCACAAACCTTTGAATCGAGTGCCTTTTGAGGCATTTTGAAAGTACTGAGAAACAGCGAGCCAGGATGAGAGTTCGATAGATGTTTGTCAGCCGTTTATTGATTGATTCTCACAGCTCCTCGCCCAGGGCTTGACGGAGGCCCCCGAGAAGCTCCATTAACAAGTCAGGGACATAGGACAGGCTTTCCTCCCACTGGCCAATCCCATTGGGGAGATTGAAGAGGCCTGATAAATATCTCTCCCTTTCCCAGCCCGAGTGTCGAACAGACCGGGAATGAAGACAAAAAAAGCCAGGCAGCGGAGAACAAAATATTAACCGTCATTACTGAGGGGAGTGACATTGGGACACGTGGGCTTCCTAAGGCTGGAGGCGGGAATTGGACGGGTCTCCCCACTAGGAACAGGCAGTACTGAGCCCCTGCCCAGGGGTGACCCCTTTGGCTTCCTGGTAGAGGGCAGAGTAGGACACACACTAGCTGCAGACAGGATGGCTCCTAAGAACAATGGGAGAGACTGAGTTCTCCCTGCCTATTTCGCCTCTCAAACTCCCTCCTGAATGGGTCCCAGCATCCACCCAGGGAAGGGAAAGGTGGGGGAGTGAGGTCAACAGAGGCAGGGAAATCCTTATTATCTGTCACAGCAGAGTGTGAAATGAAGAGGGTCCCTGCCCTTTCTGATCCCTCTTGTCCCGTTGAAAGCAGAAAGGAACTGCCATCTATTGAGCAAGCCCTCCAGGCCAAGGGCCTCCCGTTCGTTATGTCACCCAGGCTTCTTGTCGGCCCTGCAGGATAAATATTAATGTGCCCATTTTAGAGATGAGAAAACTGAGGTTAAAGATATTGACTAACTTATGCTAGAGTAGAACCAGGGGGCTCTAGTGAGATAGGATGATCACTTGGGGCAGGGGGTGGTGGTGATAGAGAGAGATGGACGGATGGAGACAGTGTTGGAGTAGATGTATGAGGATTTGACAGGGGTTGGGTGGGGTGTTATTAGACGGCAGCGTTAAAGCCGTGCTCCTGGGTAACTCGTGTCTTTTTTGGTTTTGATTTCTTTTTTTGCACTTTAAGTTGAATAGATGCAATCCTTCTGGGTAAAGATTATTCAGAGAATTAAGAATTCCACAGGCACTACATCTGCACATCACAGTGGAACTGAAACTAATGACCATTCGCTCTTAATTGGCAGTGCTGGCTGTGTGTGCTTGGAGAGAGTCAGAACACACAGGGCTGAGGCAGGGGCTAAAGGGAAAGGATGCTTGGGTCTGTAGGCAACCCTGTAAGGCAGGGGGATTCTGAGACATCCCCTTTCCCACTTTCTTCTCCCCACTCCACTTTCCCCTTAGAGGTGTCTGTTGCTGCCCCCCACTGCCCTGGCACCCCACTGCATTGGCTGCCTCTGTCACATTCTGGAGCCTCCTTTGCATCTTCCGCATCCCAGCCCCACCCCGGGCCTCATCTCTCTCCCCAGGACCCCCAGCCCCAGCTTTCTGACCCCCAAGCAGCTCCCTCCTGTCCCCATGACAAATCTGATCATGCCATTTCCCTGCTTGAAATCCAGTGACATCCTCTACAGCCGCTGAATAGAATGAAACCTGAGCTGTACTACTTGGGAAGATGTGTGATAAATGTGTTGTTAAGTGAAAAGAGTAAGTGGCAGAATTCCATTGGCACTGTGAGAGGGCACAGCACGGTGGCCAGAAGCACGGACTCTGCAGCTGCGCTGCTTTGGGGCCCCAGCCCTGCCACTTTCCAGCTGTGTGGCGAGGAGCAAGTTCTTAACTGCTCTGTGACTCAGATTCCTATAAAATAATAGTACCCGGGGAGCGGATGTAGCTCAGTGCTTGAGCACCTGCTTCCCATGTATGAGGTCCTAGGTGCAATCCCCAGTACCTCCTGAAAAAAAAAATAATAATAACCACCCCCATAGGGTTGTCTTTGGAATTAGAGGCGTTAATGAGTCTAAAGTGCTTAGCCCAGTCCTGGATCCTGGTTAGCACTCAGGAGATGGCAGCTATTATTATGGCCAGGTCAATACCTATAATTATATATTGATATGCACATTTCCCCCCTTTTACCTCAGTCTTCAGGTTAGAGTCTCCTCTTCTAGGAAGTCTTCCCTGAACATCCCTCCCTCCCCCAGACTGGATTACTCTTTCTCTGGACTCACATCGCCCCCTAGACTCACATCTCCCACACAGGTATTTTTCCTTATTGCACCATCTGTCTCCCCATCTTACTGTAAGCAGCTTGAGGGCATGGGCTGTGGCTGGCCGTCTATCAGATACCTGGCTCCCATTGCCAGACACAGAGTAAGCCCCCAGGAAGTTCGTGTTGAATGAATGAGTGAACAAATAAGTGAATGAATGAAGAAATGAGCGTGAGCAAGGCTTTGAAACCCAGGGTATCCATGGGTAGAGATGTGAAGGAGGGGCATTCCAGGCAGAGTGAGCTGCTCGAGCAGAGGGTCAGAGGTGGGAAGGAGCTTGTTCCAGAAAGAGCAAGTGGCCAGGTCTGGCTATGTCTTAGGGCACGATCAAAGAGGTTCACAGAAAGTCATTATGGTGGCCAAGGTCAGTGGCGGACAAAGGCAATGTTTTGTGTAAAGAAAAGGAAAGTAGATGTCAAGGGGGTGGGATGAAGAAGGAAGGAATATATTGAGGGGCCTCTTCCTCATCTTTCATTTACTCCCTTATTCCGCTAGACTGGCTCAGATGCTTCTGTGACACGATGTAGTTTTGGTAATGGACAGTAAATGCCTGGGGTACCTGTCTCTTTTCACTGCCAGATGGCAAACTCCTTGAGAGATGGAAATTTATGGTGTTTTTTTCCCTAAAAATCTCCTTGCAAACAAAGATAAGCTATTTCCTCCTCTACCCGCACCTTTTCTCTGCACATTGGAGCTACAGAAATAGAATGCGCTGTGCATTCTGATATCTGGATCCAAGTAGAATTCCCCTTCCTGTTCTTGTTGCAGCCAAAGATTTATAACTTCTCCACTTAATCGAACCCATTCACTTGACTCTGGCTCCTTTATTGAGTCCTTGAGTCAGGTCACAAGCAGGAAGGGGCTTGCGGTTCATTCCTGGGTCAGATGCAGACAGGCCTTTTGACCATCAGCCTGCAGAAGAAAAGGTTCTCACCAAAAGTCTTGGAGTCAAACCGAATCCCGCTTGCCAAACCCCAATGTGACGATCCAGGAGTCGGAGTCTGTTTAGGGGATTGTGTGCCCACTGTGTGTGTGGATGCTGCAGGGGACAGTTTCAGCCTCTGCCTTTGCAGGTTACAGGGGGTGGAGGAGGCAGGTGTTAGATATGAACAACAGTAAAGTGGGACGTGATGTTCTCAGATTGTGGGAAGGATGGTGCTAAGGGAGGCTCATAGAGGTTAAGTGACTTGCCCAAGGCCACACAGCTAATAAGTGGCCAAGCTGGGATGTAAACTGAGGTCCTCTGACCCCTTTCTACTGTGATCTGAAACCACTCAAGGATTGATACTGATTGTCTGGCACATTTTTGGTAATTGCTCAGCGTCTGGTAAACCTGATTCTTCGCTCGCTGCCTCAGCATGCATTGGTCCATCCATTCCCTCCTCCTCTAAGTATAAAGTGGATGTCTCTAGGTGCCAGGCTCTGGGCCTTTCTCCCCAAGCTCCAGACCACATTGCAGGAATAAAAGCCACAAAACTAATCCTTGGCTTTCTGATGTTGAGTGCTCACTGACACTGAGAGATTTATTTTTTTTCTCTCTGCTAGAGGCAGGAAAAAAATATAGGCAAAGAGGGACGAAAAATCAAATGAACCTGTAGCTCTGTGGACTGAAACACAAACACTGAGTGAGTTACAGGGACTTGGACACAGAGGCTTTGCAGCTGACATTGTACCGAGTGGCCCCATCGGTGCCGAGAGCCATATGGGGATCTTACTTCTGAACACTGAGGGCTTTCCCTGCATTCCTGGTCACTAGGAGAAACCTCTTCATTCAAGCATTTTTCTAACGAATGCATTTTACCCCCTTTTGGCTCAGAGGCAGAGCTGTGTGTCTATCTGTGCTCCAAATGTTACTTTGGAAACACTGCAGCTCTGTGGATCTCAGCTTCTACACATTTATTTTTACAATGTTGCCCTCCCAAATCTTCTAGGCATCACCTAACACCAGGTCATAGTCATGCCTGCCATTTACCCATCGATTACTGTGTGTCAGACAGAGTGCTATGTGCTTATATTTTTTGCCACACTTAATTGTCTCAACTACCTTATGAGATGGGGACTGTTATCATGCCCATTTTAGAGATGATGAGATTGGCGCTCAGAGAGCCTGCGGGTCACACAGCTAAAAAAGTGGAGCACTGGCATTCAAAGCCCCATCTGAACCACGTGAAGGGGTGTTAGAGGCTGCAAGGTACTGTGAGAGGCCACAGAGGCAGGCCTTTTCTTCAGAGGACCCCCCGGGGACCAAGCAGGGGGGCGCAGGCACTAGGATCCAGATTTCCTGTCAGCTGCAGCCACCACTACTGGCTTCCGGGGCTTACTAACTAAAATCTAGCTTTGTAGCCAGGCATCACTGGCTCCTTGCCTGCTGGCTGCACATGCTTCACCCCCTGTAGCCCCACTTGTTCCCATCCGTGCCGGCCAGCTGCCCCTTCCCCCCAACACACCTTGTCCTTCCTTGTCAGCGTGACTTTGCTGCTGGCCGTGCCTTCCTGCCATCTCTACTAGCAAAACCCCATGCCGCCATTGCACTGTACACTTAAAGCAGGCGACTTTTAATTGGTATGTGAATTACATCTCATAAAGCTGGAAGGCTTAACAGTTGGTAAGTTGTTTGGGGTTGCCAAGAGAGAATACAGCATTGTTCAGTTTAGCCTTAGTTAATGGGTTCTATTGACTAGGTATAGGGGGACATAAGAAAGATAGAAAACAATGTCATCACCACACTGCCAGACCCCACAGGGAACTGGACGGTCATTGGGGTCTGAGGTGACACTAGTGACCTGTTCTCCCACCCTCCCCTCTGCAGCAGTGTCCACTGCCTCCGTGACCAATGCTGGCCACTTGGTTACTCATTTCCTGACTTCTGCTGTCCTTGTCTACACCATTGAACTGTTCTCTACTCTCATTCTACCTTTTATTCATTCCACAGATATTTTTCCAGTACCTACCAGGCACTACGCATTGCTCTAGGCACTTGAGATGCTCTGCAGAACAAAGCAAACCAACACTCCTGCCCGTGGGGAGCCTGTAGGCCACTCCTGGCTTCTGCAGCCTCACTGCCTGTGCTTGATAACTTCTGGGTGTCTGGATTTCTATCCCCAACCAATTGCTGTTTCTGTATGTTTTATATGCAGCCTTTCAAGAGGGAATCCTGTCAGTTCACTTAGCCAGTATCCAGGACTCCACGTCCCTGTTGGCCCAGGAGGGACTGCCTGTGGGTTAGAAGCCCATCACAGATCCACCCACCAGTCCTTGGGGTGATGGAGCTGCGTGCTCAGCTTTCTGCAGAAGGAGGCTGGATGGGCCCGTGTTCATTTATTAGGAAAGTATTGACTGAGGGTCCACTGGGTGTCAGGAGCTGTTCTGGGTGCTGGAGGTACAGCAGTGAACAAGAAGGAAGATCCTAGAGGGACGGGCAAGAAATAAATCAACAAATGACCATACCATGTGCTGTTGGAGACTAGTAAAGGATAAGGGGGTGGGAGGGTGTTTTTTGACAGAGAGCAGAGGGAAAGGCCCTCTGAGGGATGACATTTGAATCAAGTGAGGAATCGAGGCATACACATATGTGCAGGAAAAGCATTCTGAGCTGAGGGAACAGCCAAGGTGCTGGACTGGAAGAGGTTTAGCATGTTCGGGGAAGGGCGAGGGGCCAGTGTGGCTGGAGTAGACGCCACCGGGCCAGACTCGTAGGGCCTCGCAGGCTGTTGGGAGGTCTTGGCGTGTGTTCAAAGGCACTGCAGCACCATCGGAGGGTCTGAGCCCTCTGATGCCACGATGGAGCATGCAATGGAAAGCAGCGCACTGGCCAGTGTGTGGACAGTAAACCCAGGGGAACAAAGGGCGGAAGCCGAGGGACCCCGTAGGAGGCTCATGCGGTATTCAAACAGGGGACAGTGGTGGCCTGGGCCAGTAACGAGGAGGCCATGAGAAGGGGTCAGTTCCCAGATCTGTTTTGAAGGTAGAACTGAGCATAGCAGATGAATCTCTGATACCCCTTCCCCCTGCTGTCACTCTGGTAGATGCAAGTGCTGCCTCCTCTGCTCCAGGGGTGGCGCCGCTGATGGGCTTCCTGATCCATAACAAGAGGAAAATGACCACATCTCCCCCCTGGGGTGTGGGCAGGGCCCTAGCAGGGCTCCTGGTGCAAGTAGACGCTCAGCAGAGGAGTGCTATTATCGTTGTTAGGGACACAGGAGGGCGAGGTGGGGGGAGCTCAGTATGCAAGGAATGCCTCGAGGTCGGGGGGTTCCTTGCAGATTGGGGGCACCCTGGCTTTGCTCCGTCCAGGGACACTGGGATTGGGGTTTCCCAGCTGGAAATGGAAGGAGCAGACCCCTTCGTTGAGCTCCAACCAGGAGCCTGGGCTTTCCCCAATTTACTTAAACCTTCACAGAACCTCAGAGCAATGGCATTCACCAACCCCATTCAGCAGAGTCCCCAGATTCACCCAAGAGCCTGAACTACTACTGACCTCTCAACAAGAGGCAACGTCATCTCGTGATTAAAGGCCTGGGCTTGGGACCCAGAGGAGCCTGAGTGTGAATCCTGGCTCTGCTGCCTACTGCTGTGTGACCTGGGGCATGTCCCTTGTTCTCTCTGTGCCTCAGTCTCCTTATCTGTAAAATGGAATCATAATGGGTTCATTGCCAGGTTGGGGTGAAGAGTAAGGGAGGTGATGGATATAAAGTCTTAGGTGGGACCCACGCATAGTAGGCACTCGGGAGATGAGAGCTCCTGTCCCTTCAACCCCAGGCCTGTGTCTCTATGGTTTCTACTTGGCATCTCTGCCAGCATTTCAGAGTAGAGGCCGCATTGCTAGACGCTGTCATGGAAACCAAGAGATGTAGGGGTGGGGGGGCGAGGTGGGAAATAGGAGAGGCCCAGAGGAAGTATGGGGGTGGGGAGGGGACGTCATTCCCTTGCTCACCCTCATTATAACAAGCGCCGGCTCAGAGGAACAAAGTGGGGGTGGGAAGTGAGGCAATGGTGGGGGAGACAAAGGCAGTTTGGGGTGAACCTGTGCCTTTGTTCCAATAGGAGGTGTGGGACTCAGGGCATGACCTGTGGGGACCACTCGCAGCCACCTCCAGACCCCGCTTTCCCCCATCCTCCTCCCCCCACCTCCAGGACAAACTACGACCCGGATTGGACTCAAGGGATCTGGAATCCCTTCTCCATCTGCCTTTCTTTCCACACTATTCAAGAGACAATACACCGTATTGCCCTTTGAAAAATCCTCTCCACCCCATCTCCATCGAGTCAAAGCTGATGCCCCTTCTAACTGCTTCTCTGAATCAACATCAAAGCAAATTGGTCCCTGCCTTGGGGCCGAGAACAGCTCTGTTTTGGGTTTACACCTGGTTCCCCCCATCTGGTGTCCTTTAATACCTAGATCCCCTTCTGTTACCTCATCTCCCAAAAAGGGTGCCCCCCTCCTTCTCCACACCCCAACCCTCTGGGACCCCCTCCCACAACTCTTGCGGCCACCTCCTCCCCACCAGCTTGCAGTCTGGTTAGGCTGCTCCCCACTCCCCACCCCTATATTTGGGTTGTAAGCTCCGAGATTTGCAGACCCCTGAAAATCAGCGGAAGGACCCTGAACTTGGAGTCCCACAGATTGGGCTGGAATCCCCACCTTGCCTCTTCCGAGCTGTGTGACGGATTAGTGGCCCTTCTGCATCTCGGTTTTCTTATCTTTTCAAGGGGAGTTGGTAGCCGGACCTGTCTCTGAGATTCAATGAGCTAATACAGCATTTCTGTTATTATCAGGTCCCGCCTTTCTTTAAACTCAGGAGCAGAGAAGAAAGCAGGAAAAACAATAACACACTTTGTTTATCAAAATTAAATCCCTTCTCTTTGAGATGAGCAGACTCTGCTGAACCCTCTTCTCTTGGAGGAAATGCTACCAGCTTTGGATCCATTCATCACACATTTAATGTGCACCTACTACACACCCAGCCCTGTCCTAGGCTCACAAAGGTGGACAAGGCATGAGCTGTGCGTACAAGCTCACAGCCTGGTGGGGAAGACAGACCCAGGCACAGCCAATCTCCAGGTGATACAATACGTGTTATGACTGGGATGTCACAGGATCATGGGAGCACGGAATGGGGGGCACTTATTTCAGCCTAAGAAACCTGGGAATGCTATCTGGAGGAGGTGGTGTGCAAGCAGAGTTTTCAAAAACAAGTAGGACTTAATTCAGCAAAGTAAGGTGAAAAGGGCTTGCCAGCCAAAAGGTACTGCCTGAGCAAAGCCACATGGTCTGAAACAGCATGGCTTGTGCAGGGAACTTTTAAGCTGTTAGGTTTTGCTAGAGCATAAAATAAAGTTTAAGGGTGGGAGGTGGTGTGAGATGACCAAAGCTAGAGAGATAAGCCGGGCCATGTTGTTTGGGACCTTTCTGAAACAGGGATTGCCTCCCTCCCTGTCTTGGTCTAACCTAGAATCTTTTTATCGCAAGTGTGAAAATTTCAGGGACACCGGGATATCAAGGAGAATCAAAGGATTTTTTTTGTTGTTGTTGTTCTGTTTTGCTTTTTAAAAATTTTTATTGTGGTAACATATATACAACATGAAATTTCCCATTTTCAGCACTTTCAAGTATACAGTTGAGTGGCATTGATTACACTCACCATATTGTGCTACTGTCACCACCATCCATTACAAACACTTTTCCATCCACCCAAACAGGAGCTCTGCACCGCTCTAGCATTCATTTCTAAGGGTTTTGACTGCACATTTATTCTCTGGAATTTTGCTCCTGCATCGGTGGCACCACCATCACTTGGGAGCTTGTTAGAAATGCAGCATCTCAGGCCCCACCCCAGACCTGCAGAACCAGAATCTGCATTTTAACAGTGCCTGCAGGGGACCCATGATGCACTTTACAGTTTGCGATGCCCTGGGTGAGCAGACGCGGGCCTGGTGACTGTTCAGACAGGGCCCGCTCTGCTTCCTGCTCCTGCTGAACACAGGCTTTTTGTTCTCCGAGAAGTCCAGGACCCCTGAATGGGCATGTTTTGGTTGGTCTGAGAGGAGGACCAGGAGATGTTTGCCCCAACTCTGTGACTGCTTTAAAAGGGGAGATGTTATGACCGCCCTGGAGTCCCTGGTGACAGCTATTCAAACATGCCTCAGGATCAAGGAGGGACGTCGAAGCACAACTTTCCTACTTATTCGGTAAGGGGAAAGCTTTCCTCTGCTCCTTGTTAAAAACGGTCTCCAAATAAAAGGTATTCCCGGCAACAGATTTGTCGGGCGTTACTTGGCCCCTTCTGTGAGATGGTTTATCTTCAAGGACGGGGCACCCAGATCTCGTGGGGGTCACTTGCTTAACAGGCCCTGTTGGATCATCTGTGTGTTCTCTGGTAAAAGGAAAAATGATTACATGGTCGCGTACATCTCCAAGCACCTGGAAAACCAGGCCAAAGGATTTGGACTTTTTCTGGGGGCACTAGGGAGCCATTGAAGAGTTCTAAGGAGGGCAGTGCCAGGTTGAGTGTTGCCAAGATGTTGAGACCCCTCTGTCAGTGGTGTGGAGGTGGCCAGAGGGTCCAGAGGCAAACTTGGAGGCTGGTGCAGGGGTCTCCATGAGAAAGACAAGGCCAGGGTCCAGGAAGTGGCCCTGTTTGGTCAGATGGCTCCAGTCCTCAGAGAACCCATATTTTTCCCTGCTAAGTGAGCAATGGCTTAAGGATTTTTGAGTTCATAATCTCTCTAGTCTGCTGGAGATTCGAGCAATATGTTTGACACAGAAACGTAGAAGTGACCAAGAATAGAATTTAGAATTCTCTGCAGATCAGTTATGGCCAATGAGGTCCATCTATTTAGATGTGGACTTTTTAGGAGCCGCCTGCTGGAAACTCAGCCTCTTCTGGAAACCCCTCATAACCCCCACACCAGCTCCCAGGGTGGAGACAGTAGCATCTCAGGACCCCCAGGCCCAGCTGAGAAAGGGGAGGAAGAAAGAGAAGCAGCGCCTCTGAAATCCTATTGTTGCTTTTTGGCAAACCTTCTAGAAACAAACTAGAGCAGTGTTTCCTGAAGTTGCTCCATAGAACCCTAGATGTTTGGTGAAAAGAGGGTTCTGTGGCTGAATAAGTTTGGAAATGCTGTGTAGCATATCCCCTTCTTAGGGATTCACGATACCCGTTTAAGGGTGTAGACTTTGGGTTGAACAGAACCTGGGTTTGACTTTCATCTCTACCATTTGCCATGTGCTCTTGGGCAAGGAACTTCACCTGTTGGGTTAATTCAGTCCCCTTGTCTGTAAAATAGAAATAACGGCCTTACTGATGACATAAAGTTATTAAGAGTTCTCAATTAGATGGTGCATAGCACATGCTTGACAAATAAGAAACACTAAGTACATGGTAGCTGCTATTATTACTATAATTATTATAGTAATAGTTATTTTACCTTTAAAGGCTCTGAGAAGTCTTGCAGTAAAAAAAAAAATCTGCTTAACTGTTTAACCCAATATTTCTGAAACTTTTTTGATCTTGGAATCTCCTTTTCCACATAACATACAAGAATTTCCTAAGGGATTCATGCTCTGGGGGACTCCCTTTGGGAAATACCAATTTCGTGTTTTTGGAACAATCTGGGGATGCCAGTGTTTCTGAGCCAGGATCCAGACCCTTATGGGTGTAAAAAGTTGTGTTTCATCCTCAGTTTCCCCTTCCCCCAAAGTTGTCATCCAGGAAGAAATGTCTGGACTAATTATGCCAGAATTGTAGGACCAGGTATGGGGGTGGGACTTGAGGATCTAGCCTAGTCCTTGGCAAACTCCTACTCACCCTTCAGTACCCTTTCCAATGTATTCTTTTTCTCAGAAGCCTTTCCATCCTGCCCAGGCAGAATTAGTTGGCCTTTCCCACCCAATAGGGCCACGGTCTCTAGTGCAAACCTCACTTTCACCACATGCCATATTGCACCATAGTTACCTGTTACTTGACTGGAACTTCATCAGGGTAGGCATCATGCCTGTGCCATCACAGTCATCCCAGCCAGCACTTGATCAATACCAAGTTTCATCCGTCACCTTCTAGGAGTTCCTAATGACTTGGCAATGACAGGCGGAGCAACGAGATAGTCCTGGGTCTTCTGAGGCTGGGGGAGGCCATCCATCTCAGCTCTTTGAAAAACGCTGTTGTTCCCATGGTCTTGAATGTGTTCCCTCTGATTGCCAAGTTCATGGCAATCGGACCTATCTGGGGTCCCCAAGCGCAGAGGCCAGGAAGCAGGAAATGATGCCTCCTGGGGCCTTTCTCTGCACGGGCTTGTATAGGGAAGGGAGAACATCCAGGATTCCTGCTGTGAAGAGGCAGAGAGAACCACAGCGGAATGATGATGAGACAAAGCAGCTCCTGTAACACTCCAGAGCTCATGTACCATGAACTGTAAAATCGATGGCTTGTTTAGAGCTGGGTGGAGGTGCTAGGGATGCTTAACCTTAGAAGAAGACAATTGTCTTCCAGATTCTGAAGGCCAGGGGCAGACCTCATGCAGAGGGGCCTGAGTCACTCTGGGGGCTCGGAGGCCAGAGCTAGAATCAACGGGAGGCTGTTCCTGGCTGACCCCCACAGCCCAGGGCCTCAGCAGTGGTGGTGGGAAAGTGGGGAAGGTGAGCACGATGTCCTGCATGGTGGCTAGGGGAGCTGCTGGCCATGGGCTGTCCCCAAGGGCAGCGTCCAGCTGAGAATGGGGCCTGATTCAGGGTCCCAATTGGGGTGTCTTAGTGTCATGTGGATGGTTTGTCTGGGTCCAGGCCCCTCTCCTTACCAGTGGCTGGAGATCTAGGAAGCTGGGCCACACTGCAGCTGGGGGTCTGAGGTTAGGAGGCTATGGACTGGTGAGGTCTCAGGGGACCTGAGGAGGGGAGGATTCTTTAAAGAAAGAGTAAAACAATAATAATTATATTAGCAGCTTCTACGACTTCTGGGCCCTTCATTTGTGCCTTTATATAGTTTACCTCATTTAATCCTCACTACAATCCTTTGGGGTGTGGTATCTTATACCCATTTTGCAGATTAGGAAACTAAGGATCATCAAGATTATACAAAATTTCCCTAGGTCATATAGCTAGCAAGCAACAGAGCTGCATTTCAAATCCAGGTCTTCCTGGCTCTCAAATCCTGGCTCCTAACCATTAGGCTACATACTCTCTGCCTGTCATTCCAAAGGAAACACGGTAGATTCCCAGTTGTGTGGACTAGGCCAGTGAGACTGAAATGAAGGCCAGATATTATATTATGTACCTACAAATAATGAAAAAAGTCTTTATAACACACAAACCATATGGTATAGGAGAAATAAAAGAAAAACCGTCTATAATGAAATAATACATGTTTCACGCACAAATGCTTGGCATGCCCACATTCGAAGGCATTCGGAAGCTGCCGAGTCCCCCAACCACATCTAGAATCCCAGTAAATGAACAGCTACAGGTGCAGTTTGATACAGGTGTGTTGAAGTGGCAGCTCATTGTGGGACTCCACTCTTGGTAAGTTTCCAAGCAAAGCTGAGTTATAGCGTCTTCCCTCCAGTTACATGATTCGAGCATCCTTAGAAAATTGTCTTAGAAAATTTGGAGTCTATTAAAATGGTCATGAAATTGTATGTTTATATGTAAATGGAGTTAGTGGGGTTCTGGGCTGAGAACCCAGGTTTTCCACCTACTTGAGTGTCCAGGGGACTTTTGAAAGGTGAGCAGGAAAGGGGACAATTCCTCGTGTGTGGAAATCCATTGGTCACTCCCACTAAATCCCAGTTGTGACCCCAAAATTATTGTGATAACTCAAAACATCCTCCCCACCCACCCACCCCTTTCTCTCCCCTGCATTTCTAGATGCCCCATAGATGGTGGTAAATCCTCCCATCCCCCACTGCCCCTATTGAGAATGACTACTAGGCTAGCCTGGTGAGGGTGGGCATAGAAGTGAGGGTGGAGTCTGAGATTTAGAAAGGCAGAGGGTGCCCACAATACCCACCCGCCCCCCACCCCCAACACACACATAAGGAGCTCCAGGCCTCTGGCTGTGGAGCTAGGCGGTGCCACCTGCTGGTCTCAGGATGACTTAGGGACTGAGCGGGCTCAGCCTTGGGCCAATGAGGATTTGGGAAGGGGGAGGAGAAATTAATGAACATTAAGTGTCTTCTCTCAGCTAGTCTCAAGGTCATGCTGCTAATAAGTAGCAAAGCAAGGATTCAAACAGGGCTGTATGACTGGAAAGGTGATGCTTTCTACCATACTTATTTTTTTTTAATTAAGGTTATAAAAATTTTGGGAGACTAATGGAATGGGATCCTCGAGATAGACAGTGTTAAGTAGTGTCCAGAGCACAAATTGGAGTCAAGTACAACCCCAGTCTTACTACTCATTACCAGGTAACTTTGAAATGGCATTTCCCCATTCTTTTCCCAGTAAACTCCTACTCATCCCTCAAGACCCAACTCAAACATCACCTCATTTGTGACTATCCCAGTTCTTCCAGGATGAATGAGTACTCCCTCCTTTGGGTTTCCACGCTGCCATTCATCACTCTTACTATAATGGTTGCCTTGTGGTTATGGGTGTGTTTCTCTCCTCTATTTGCCAATGAACTTGAGAGCAGAGACCTTGCCTGATTCATCTTGAGACCACCAGCCCCTATCCTCCACTCCCAATGCCCAGCACTGCACCAGCCAGCTACACTGCAAGCATTCCTAAATGCAGAATGAATGAATGTTTGATTGAATAAATTCACTTTGGCCCCTAAATTGCTCCCAGAGCAGACCCTCCGGGCTGAGTGACAAAGAGGAGCAGGTCACGGTCACCTGGGATTCCCTCTCCTCAAACACTGCAGCTTCTTGCTTGGCACAGAGGCAGGTATCAGTGTGTCCCTGCCACAGTCCAGCCTCTCTGTGAGGATATTTGTCCAAAAGAGTTCCCTGGGTGGGATTGCTCTCTGTCCTTTCTGCATCCTGCAGTCCTCTCTGCCACCCACACTCTGGATCCGGTGCATCCCCAAACCAGAGCTGACAGCAGCAGAGAAGAGGTGTTTTGATGTTATTTATAGACAGGCTGCAGAGGAAGAGGGATGCATCTGTGCCCATCCCTCCTCCTCAAGCACACTTGGTTCCTCCTGGTCTTCCTTGGGGCCCAGGATCGTGTCCCTTTCCAGCCTCTTTTCTTCTGGTTCCAACTCAGCATCCTCACCCCTCAGGCCCAGACACTAGAACCTTCTTCCCCTGCCCAGCCTGTGGGCACATCCCTCTTGGGGAGAGGTGGGGGAAGGGCTAGTCATGGCCTTTAGGGACAGACGTGGTTTCAGGTCCCAGATCCCATTTCCTAGTTAGGTGACTGGGGTGGGTAATGCTGGTGCCCCACCTAGACCCCCTTGAGTCCCTTCCTCAACCCCCAAAGCAATGCACCTGCCACTCTTCTTGGGAGGAGGCAGGCCATGAGCCATTGTGCCCACAGATGCAGACATCCAGAAATACCTGAGAATTTCTACCTTCCCCCCACCCCCACATACATCTGCAGCCCTTGACCAAGGACTGATGGGTGCAGGAGCATGCGGTCCACTTCCCTTGCATTGGGTTGGGCCAACTCCAAGGCATGACTTACACCTCTGAGACCCCTGCAGGATCAGGCAGGACTTTGCCTGAGATGGCACTCTTGCTCAACTTCTTCCCCTCTCACCCCTCCTTGGAGCCCTCCCTCAGTACATCTCTTGCACGTGAATCCTTCTCTCTGCCTCTGCTTCTTGGGAACCTGAATTAGGACAGCGACCTTGTGCAAGTCTCTTCGCATCTCTGAGCCTGAGTTTCCTCATCTGTAACTTGGTCATAGAAATGCATATGTCTTAGGGTTGTTGTGGGGATTAAATTACAAAGTGCATTTTAAAGTGCCTGACACGTAGTAGGTGCGCAGTTCTTTTGATTGATCCCTCTCTTAAGGAGGTCGGCCAGAAGGGCTGGCCTGGGAATCAGAAGTCCTGGTATCTATTCTAAACTCAGAGTGTCTTTGAATAAGTCCCTTTGCCAACCTAGGCTTCAGTTTCTTCTCCTCCTCCTCCTCCTCCTCCTCCTTCTTTTGTAAGAGATTTATTGAGACAGAATCCATATACCATACAATTCACCCAGTTAAAGTGTACAATTTAGGGGCTTTTAGAATATTTGCAGAATTATGCAGTCACCGCTATCTATTCCAGAACATTCCATCACTCCAAAAAGAAACCCTGTACCTATTAAGAAGTCACTACCCATTTCCCTTTCCCCCTCGGCCCTAGGCAACTAATCTGTTTCTCTGGATTTGCCTATTCTGGACATTTTACACAAATGGAATCATATAACATGTCTTTTGTGATTGGCTTCTTTCACATAATATAATGTTTTCAAAGTTTACCCATTTTTGTGGCCTGTATCAGTCCTTCATTCCTTTTTATTGCCAACTAATATTCCATTGAATGGATATACCACATTTTATTTATCCATTCATCAGCCGATGGACATTTGGGTTGTTTCCACTTTTTGTCTCTTATGAATAATGCTGCTGTGAACGTACGTCTACAAGCTTTGGTGTGGACTTGTTTTCTGTGCTCTTGAGTATATACCCAGGAGTGGAATTGCTGCACCATATATATGGTAACTCTATTTTTAACTTCTTGAGCAACTGTGAAACTGTTTTCTAAAACAGCTGTACCATTTTGCATTCCCATCACCAATGTGTAAATGTTCCTGATTCTCCACATCCTTGCCAACACTTGTTACTGTGTGTCTTTTTTATTTTAGCCATCCTAGTGGGTGTGAGATGGTATCTATCTCATTGTGGTATTGATTTGGATTTCCCTAATGGCTAATGATTTTGAACATCATATCATATGCTTATTGGCCATTTGTATATCTTCTTTGGAGAAATGTCTGTTCAGAGCCTTTGCTCACTTCAATTTGGCATATTTTTCTTTTTATTGTTAAGTTGTAAAAGCTCTTTATATATTCTGGATATTAGTCACTTATCAGATATTTCCTTGGCTGTGATTTGCTGTATTCCCTAGATTAAAGTATGTAAGGTGCCTGGCACATATCAAGTAGCTGTTAGCTGTTGTTATTAATAGAACATACTTTTATTCACAGAACTTCAGGGCCATATAAGCCCCAGATATCATTTAGTCTGACCCGTACACACACCTACCATTTCACAGATGAAACTACTCAGGCCAGAGAGGGAAAGTTACTTCCTGTTTTGGAATGGAGCTCCAGCTGTGGGGCCTTGGGCAGATTCACTTCCCTTCTTTGCATCTGGGTGTTTTTGTCTATAACTGGAGGTGGAGGGAGGAGGTTACAGCTAGTCTGCACCGAGTGCCTCGTGTGTGACAAGCATTGTCAGAAGTACTTTACATACATGATCTCACTCAGTTCTCCTCACTACTCTGTAGGCGCTCTTACCTGCCCATCTCACATCTCACGTGGCTTGTGTCTAGAAATGGACAGATTCAGGATCTTAACCCAGGATTTCCCAGCCCCAGTGCCTGTGCCACCTTATGCTGTCCCCTGGGATGTTCCTCTCCCGGGTCACCCCAGTAAAGCACCACAGATACTTCCTCTTTTTTGTTTCCCCTGATGTTTATTGATTGCATCAGAAACTTTCTAATGACCACAAAGGAAATCAGAGGAAAAAGAAAATGCACTCCCACCCAGCATATCTGTTGCCTTCATCGTCTCTTAAACCCACCAGATCTGATTACAGGCCCCACCCAACCCCACCTTTTAAAAGTAATGGACTGGG
>JAQZBX010020729.1:0-32777 GCA_029593785.1 Cabassous unicinctus | reverse complement strand
AGCTATTTTGGGTTGAGTTTTTGCTATTTAAAATAGAATGAATTCTGATAAATATAACATGTTCTGAATCCATGATTTTTCCCCAAACCATCCAGTGAAGTGGTTGTTTCGGCTCAGACTAAGAGCACATTTTCCATAACATCCCAGTCTTGGATTGACATAAGTCTTTCTGAGTTTGAATTCTCTAGATTGCAATTGGGCTCTGGGTCAATTAAATTCTTACTCATTCTTGTTCATATTAAACATCTTGAAGTTTTCCCTGTGTGATGACCACATTGAGCTCATTACTGCAATGAGACCTAAGGCATCTGTAGATTTTTATAACTGAATTCTGTAGTACCAAGAATTATACCAAGACTTAGACTTTGTCTCATTAATTATTTGGACAACTTCTTCACTGATGGTGCCTGAGGATTCAGCATCTGCTGGCTTTTCTTATTGAAAAGTACATCCATGGGGCTCTTTGAAAGTTTTCTGATGCGTTGATCTATTCTCATTTATTTGTCTTCTAGATACTTTCTGCAGTTGTTGGCCTAAGCCTTTCTACCCTGATGAATTAAATTACATATTCTTATTGTAGAATATAAGGCTAGATTAAATAAGAATATGAAGTGACCTGAAAACATTTAAGGCTGAAGCAACATTTTAAACACGCTTTTATTAGGTTTTGTAGTATTGCTGAGCCCAATATTTTTTTTCTTTACCTCTCTTCAGCAGATTTGGTATGTTTTCATGATTAATTATATTAGCTATGTTTCATGATTCAGTGAAATTGTAATAACATTTTAAATGCACAGTCATT
Source organism: Cabassous unicinctus (assembly GCA_029593785.1). Taxonomy (NCBI): domain Eukaryota; kingdom Metazoa; phylum Chordata; class Mammalia; order Cingulata; family Chlamyphoridae; genus Cabassous; species Cabassous unicinctus. The sequence goes on along the minus strand of JAQZBX010020729.1, from coordinate 31,975 downwards.
TATCACCCAAGCAGAGAGGCATCTCTTTCTTTCTCTAGGTTGCTCTTTATCAATTTAATATAAAAGCTAACCAGATATCCCTTCAATTTGAGGATCTCAGGATAAGAAGTTGAGCTCATATCATCTCAGCTCCTGAGTATTGGGATCATATTATCCACAGTAAAAATTAGAATACTCAGTGTGACAAATGATCATTTTTTAATGATTGGCAAATGTGTTTCTATAAAATGTTTTAAGTTCATGGTAATAAATGGATTTTAAGTAAAATGAGAACCATACCATCATTTGATTATTAATTTGATTTGACTTAGATGCTTGCAATTCTTTTCCAATCTTTTTTCCTACATATTTATTGCAAATATATTCATTAAAGACTATAGTTAAATAGACTAGTTTAATATTACATGAAAATACTAGAGAAAATTCAAGATGATTACATAACATTTAAACATGACTTTCTTAAATTAAGTACCAAATGTGTGGCCCAAACACCATTTGCATTGAGTCTTGAGCTAGAATCACAATTGCAGGGTTCCTAACCAGAGGTTAGGGTGGGCTTAATGAAATTGTATGTGTGCATGTACAATTATATATACATACTTTTTTCTGGTGATTGTTCGTAACTTTCTTCTTCTGATTCTCAATTAGAGTCCATGACAAATAATATTTAAGTTCTACTGACATAATAGTTTTCCATTGGTAAAATTAAAGACAATGGATTTTATTTTCCCTATAGTATATTCCACCTCTAAAATTCTGATCATTCATCTTGTATTTATGAAAACAATCTTTTTTCTTTCTCCTTCCTTCTTTCCTTCCTTCCTGCCTTAACTTCCTCCCTCCCTCCCTCCCTTCTTTTGATAATCTAGTTAAAACCTCTCATTTCATAGAAGAAAATATGATCCACTGAGAGACAGAAAGTCTCCAAGAATTGTGTGGCTTGTCCCTCTCTTGTTTGGGAACTGGATGTTAGGGTGTTGTAGCATCATGTCTTACCAAAGGAATATTTTATATAAAGCTGTTGGATGGAATAGTCAGGAGGAAAATACACACACAAAAGAGGGTCACCACTGCAGAGCTGAGATGGGCAATGCATTCACGAAGCCAGAGAGGAGTTTGGCTTTTTAATGAAGTAAAGGACTAGAATCAATTATAGGGAGTCAAGGAATGGAGTCAGAGACTGCAAAGTAATAGAAATGGTGAAAGAATAGTGGGTTGAAGGCAGAGGAATGTGCAGGGAAATTCCTTGGAAGAGTTAGCGTGGAGCGATGTACCAGGACTCTTACAAATAGGCTGTGTTAAGTTGCATGGGAGAGCCAGTTGCATGTAAAAGGCAAAGCCACAAACCCAAATTTCCTGCTCTGCTATCACCCTACTATATATTTTTTTCATATCCTGGCTTCTCTCTCTAAAGCAACAAATTCAAAAACTTTGTAAGAGCTTTTGAGATAAATTGGATCAACTAAAGAGAAACTTTTCAAGAACATACAGAAGGGCAGTTTGGTTTGGGGGTTTGTGATGAGGCCACTGAAGATATATGCCTGTCACCAAATGGAGAAGAAGGTGAGAATGCAAATTCTAGTAGGGAGTGCACATTGAATTCACAGAGCGTCGTATCAAAGCCTGGCACCTCCTCTCCCCAGAAGAGGAAGCTGGCATATGTCTGAGTGTTCTGATCTCTGCTCCTCTGTGAGGTGTTTCCATCACGCAAGAAAGTAGGAGCTGCTTGCTGACTGGATGCCTGAGATACTGAGAGATAATTTCACTGGGGAAATTCCCACCACAAAGTTTTAGACAGGTAGTCAAAGGTCACTAAGTAAAAGTATGATGTTGGAAAAAGGACATGGGTCAAGAAATGCAAATCAATCATTTCGGTATCTCCAGGACTAGCCACAATTTCCTCATATGAAGAAATGCAGATACACACTCATTGGGTTGGGTTCAGAATTTAATTAGATGATGGATGTGGCAGAACTTTGTAAAACTTTTCAAGTGTTAGTTTGCTTATTTATTTAAAGGATGAATTCATGTCCCTAGGAGGGGCAAGGCCCAGGGACTGCCTAGAGTTTAGGCTTGCAGACAGGAAGCAGATCAGTGCTCAAATGAGGCACAGTGGGAGGCTCTCCCTGGACCACTTGTGCCTTCAGAGCAACCAGAAGCAGCCAAGTCTGAGAGCCAGCTCCCGATGTGAGGCCATCAGAATTTCTGCCAAAGTTGACTCTTTCCCTGTGGGGGGATTCTCCAATGAAATGGTCCTGCTGTGGTTTCTCTGGGTAGGAGGTATTGAGAGAAAAAGGGAGAAAAGTCTAAGTTTCTAGATGTGTCAACTGCTCCTGAGACTGGGAATGACTGAGTAAACATTTGACCTCACACCCACCTATGTTGGGTAGAGGAAACAATTTAATTTCTTTAGGAGGAAAAAAAATCACTAATGGAGTTTCCTCTTTTCACATCTCTAAGTACCATCATGTGGTGAGAAGAGCTCTAGATTTTGAAGTGGGATGTCTGGTTTCCAGGCTGGCCCCTCTATCATCTTGGAATCTTAAAGGGTTCACTCTGGCTTGCCGTTTTCCCATTTGTAAAACTGGGGTATTAAAATCTGTCCTATTTTCCTCAAAGACTATTAATGAAATTTATGTGAAAAGCTTTAAAAAATACACAATATTAGGGAGAGGTATGATTTTAGTCCACTAATATTGTTTATATTGTGGGAGAAATCCAACTGTCTTCATTTATGAGACACTAGATTGTACCTGCTTCTGGCCCAAAAAACCAGCACTGCAATAGACAGGGTTTCTAAAGTAGCACCTGGAGGGTGAAATCTAGGAGTTGAAAGAGCTTGACTTGGTAATAGGCACATTTGGGTTTAAATCCCTGCTCCATTATTAACTTGCTAAGTTATTTTGAAATATTTCCTTACACTGTATGGATAACAGTTGCTTCATCTGTAAAATGGTCCTAAGGATGCCTTTATCACAGAATTGTGTAAGGTGGAGAATATTTGACAGATCTCTACATAATATCTGGCCAACAGTAGATTCTTATTTCATCCACCCCCTTACAGTGTTAAGCTTGAATGCATTAGTGGTGTGAAAGTGTGATACTCTTTACCAGGCACATGACTGCTTTTGTTCTTCTCTGGGGTTTTGTTCTGAACAAAGTATATAAAAGTAATTTTACAATGAACAGTTTAAGGAAACATAAAACATAAAAGGACATTAAAGAAAACATTAATATGTTCAAATGAGAAAGGAACAATTTCCTTGTAAGGATTTATTCCCTTGGGTTTAGGAAAAAATTAAAATGAATTGAATTTAGTAACAAGTACATCTACAATAGAAGATGTAAAAGGAAGATGCAATGAAGATATATTTTTGTCTGCTTAATGCTAACTTCAGCAGATATATATTTGCTTTGTGTCTCAATTCCCTTCTTCATAAAGTGACTTAGTTCAATATAAGGCCCTTCTCACCACTGGCATTTCTAGGTCTATGATCCTCTGCCCATATCTCTGAATCTTTGTCATGGACGAATTTAGCCTTAAAAGAGGAAGCTTGAAATCAATCACTGGGAGCAGTCAAGAGATGTCCAGGTGACAAAATGAATGGATGGCCACATCTCCAGCCTCACTCCTGTCTCTCTAAATGCAGCCCTGCTAGTGGCCACCTCTTCAGGATGCTGCTTGAACATTTGCAGTAGCGAATTACACTGTAGGCCAACCGATGACCACCCTCCTACAGCCCTGTGTCTCCTTCAGGGAGGGGCTTTTTAATTATTTTCTGTTAGCGTAGAGTTGAATCTCATTATAATCCTGTGCTTTGGAACAGAGAAAACACCACTCTTTATCAACTAGAGCATTAGAGTGAATTTAACCTGATGCCTAATATTAATTCTGTAGGACAAAGGCTTTAAAATGGATGCAGATAATAGAGGCTTTTTATTCAAAAAGGTGTTTCCACTGTGTTGTGGCAGCTCATGTGGGGGTAGAATGTGGGTTACTTTTCAATTGAACAGAACAACTAAGATGTGGAAGACTTGTCCACTGTTCAAGGCAAGGTTACTTCTAGAACCACCTATTTTCTGCCTAGCTAGTTTTCCCACTCCCTGCTTTCTCCTTCCTTTGGGAGACCTGCTCCCTTAAGCAATATTATTTTGGTGGAGCTCTAATTGAGTGGCCTGGACACCCCACTTAGGGATGAGACTGGACTGTAACCCATGTTGGAGCTATTATAGAAGCATCTCCTGTCCACCCATCCTCAGGCACAAGTGATTGCTTCTGTGATGATCACATGGCTCAAGACCTTTCTGCTAGAGCTAGTGGGGAAGGTGTTTGACTTGTGAACTATAAGGGTGTAGGTTTGGGGTTTCCAGCAATCATCATCTCCACTATGTGGAGAAAGCCTGTCTACAACAGGAAATGATAGGGCCAATTAGATCCCAGGGAAAGAGGTAGGAAGGGAGATAGATTAGATAGATGATGACAGACAGACAGACAGATAGATAGATAGATAGACAGATAGATGATACAGAGTGACAGAGACAGAGCAAGCTACTGCTTGTAACAAAATCTGAGTCTCTACATCAAACTGTGCCTGATGTCAGATACATCCTTGGATTTTCAAGGTAATGACCTAATCAATTCTTTTATTAGCACAGACTTTTAAAATTGACGTTTATGTTACTTGCAACAAAAAGTCCCCTTGTCTAATATAACCACACATCAGGATGTTCCACTGGTTAGGATTAATCCTCAGACAAATATTTATTCTGCCCCTACTATGGTCATGATATGAAAGTGAATATTTAACATAAATCAAGAAGCAGAGAAATCAGGATCCAGAAATTTGGGCTTTATCCCCTGCTTCATCACTTGGAGTCCATCAACTTTAAAAATGTGCAAACTGTTTGACGGGGTAATTTCTAGCAATTTTTCTTGCAGACATTTTTATACATGTGCACAGAGATATATAGAGGGATGTCTATTGTAGTGTTGGCTGTGTTAGCAAGACCAAGTCACTATTGAACATACTTCTTCAAAGCCTTAGGTATCTTCATATTGTACTTTCAATAAAATCATAATCCCTTGCCTTGACCTACCAGTTCCTGAATGATCTGGCATTTTGTTTCTCTTCTAGCTTTTGCTTGTGCCCTTCAGCTTCTCATCTACACAACAATGACCGGCCTTCTTTGAGTAACTCTGACTTCCTCCAATGTGAAGTGGATAAATTGGAGATTATAATATACCTAGAAAAATATCAAGAGTGTAGTAATTAGCATGTTTGAAGCAGTTCTATCTGTACAAGATGAAAAGTTATCCAAGACAACATTAGCCTAAATAGATGGATCTAGTTGTGTGTGTGTGTGCAAGTGTGTATAGGCGGCCATTGCTAATCCAGTTTTGTTGCATAGCAATGGATCTGTTCCTTCAACCAGGCTGAGTGGAAGGCCCAAGTGAAAGAGACCATTGAAACTTACTCCCTTCCTCCCCTTCTCACAGAAGTTAAAAAAAAAAAAAAAAAAAAGACCAGATTGCTTCACAATGCTTCCCATTCTGGTCCTGGAGAATGCCCTTCTAATTCTGCCTCAAGCTTTGTAATTCATTATAACAGCACGTAATTATCAAAAGTGATTTTGTGCAAGACTCTGTATGTACTTCCATGCATTTAGTTCATATGTTCCTCTCAATAGAGCTATGAGGTAAGTAGTCAATATTTCCACTTATGTTAAGGGTGAAAGAGTTTAAATAACTTATCTGTTGCCACACAGCTAGTAGGTGACAAAGTCAGCATTTATACCCAAGTGTGTCTTACTGTGGAGTCCATGCTTGTAATCACTAAACTGGTTGAAAATATTGGATAGACACTAAAGTTTGTAGTCTTAGAGCTAAGAGACAGAATCTTTTTTCCCCACCCCAAATTCCACACTAGCCAGAGGTACATGAGGGAGAGAGGGCCACATGACTTCAATGTCCTTAAAGATGCAAAGAGCTCTCTTCTCTGCTCTTCCATGTCAGAGATGACAAGAAACTTCTTGAACATTGAAAGATATAGCCCAAAGCCAGAGAAATATTTCACCACCTTTCCCAGGGTAGAGGTGACTTGTCCTCCAGAAGGGTCGAGTTCCAATCCCTTCAGAAGCGCAAGGGCTAGAAAGCAACAGAATGTAGTTCCTCTCCCCTAGCAGCTGCCAGACACCAGGTGATTAGTGGCCTAGAATCAGAAAGAGCATCTCTTAACCTTGCATAGCTTATGTATTTTCTTACTTTAATGACCCTAATTGCATTTTTCATTTTTGTGCCTAGCTTTTTGGGATTGTGTAGATGGCAACATGGATCAGGTTTAACGTTTTATCTGTGTGCTTTTGTCTGTAAATTTTTGTGGGTAGTGCTAAATGGAGACAAAACTGTGAAAAGCGGGAGTTAGAAGCTACAGATGTGAAGTTGAAACATCTCTTGTATGAACCTCCTGATAACCAAGAAGTCATGGATGTCTTGGCCTCCCTTAAAACTTCATGATATAAGTTTTGGTACTATGTTTAATTGACATTAAATAAAGTTACAAAAGGTAGTGTTCAACATAAGAATTCTAAAGATCTACAAACATAATGCAATAATCTCTTTTTACCCTTATTATTAGAGGAGTTCATTGGACCTGGACTATCACTTCCTAAAAATATTGATTTATACAATTGGTGAATATAATTTCCTTCATATACAATCCTCTGCAAGAATAATACAGACACAATGATGGGAAAGGAGGAAGGATTCTGGGGCAAAACTTCAAAAAATCGATTTGGTTCCAATTTTCTCCTCTTTCTAGATAGATGGTAAATAAACCACTATTATATTTTTAAATGGAAATATAAGTATATATTCATTTCCTTTCCAATTGAAACAGGTCAATAAATTTTTAAAAAATTGGCAGTGCAGTCAAGCCTAGGAAAAATCAAGAGTCAAGCTTCCCCTATTTCTAGTGATCTCTATGAACTATAGCAATTAATATAGAAAAGATTTGTTTTGGCCCTTGCAATTTTTATTTTATTGGCATGTCGGAGTAATTGTCTCTCTTTTTAAACAGCAAAATTGAGTTGTAATTTACATACCATAAATTCGCCTATTTCAATTGTAAGGTTTGGTGAGTTTTAGTAAATTTAAACAGTTGTACAACTATTATCAAAATCTTGTTTCAGAGTATTTCCATCATTCCCAGAAAGTTAATTATCTTTATAAAACAAAACAAAACAACAAAAACCTAGAATGAGCCCTTTGTTATTCAGATCCCACTGATGTAGACTTGCTGGCAATTCAGAAAAGTAGCCAACTGTATATGTGAATGCACTAGACTCTATTGATTTCTTCTCTCACTCTCCTACTCACTGGCCTTGTGACTTTGGGCTTAAAACATCTTTAAGCTTCACTTTATTTACATAAGGAAGTGGCTAATAATCTCGGCTTTACTTCAGTAATAAGACCATATAAGGTTTAAATAAGAATGTGCTTTAACCACTTCAAAAGAAGTATAGAAACCTTACTTTCATTTGGGCCCCTTTACTCTCCCCAGTTTTTAAATATAAGTCTAAGTATTCTCTCTCCCTATATTGCATACCACATCAGATGATTTTATAATTTTAGCTTCAACCATTCAATATGATTTCAGAATCTCATGAGAAGTAGGTGACACTATTTCATTTACCCCTATATTTATTCTTTCACATCTTCTTTCCTTTTTGAAGTTCCATGCCTTCTTCTGTTATCTTAAGGGTAATTTTGCTAACAACAAATTCTTTGAGAATTTATTTCCCCTTCATTCCAGAAGGATATTTTTATGGAATATAGAACCCCCATTGACTATTCTTTTCTTTCAGTACTTGAAAAATATTGTGCTACTTTATTCTGGCCCCCTTGGTTTCAGATGAGACATTCACTGTCATTGAAACGGATTTTCCCTATAAGTAATATGTTGTTTTTGTTTGACTGCTTTCAAGATTTTTCCTTATCTTTAGTTTTCAGAAGTTTAATTATTTTTGGATTTATTCTATTTGAGATTCGCTCAGCTTCTTGTAGGCTTATATCTTTCACCATATTTGGAAGTTTTCAGCCATTATTTCTTCTAATATGTTTTCTGTCCCACACTCACACTCCTCTCTTGCTGAGAGTCCAGTGATATGAATGTGATAACTTTTGTAACTGTCCCACAGGTTACAGTCATAGACTGTTAATTCTTTTTCAGTCTGTTTTCTCTGTTGTTCAGATTGGGTAAATTCTATCAATCTGTCCTCAAGCTCACTGACTCTACTCTGTATCATTTTCACTCTACTGTTGAGCCCATCCACCAATTAATTTTTTTCTTATTGTGGTTATTGTATTTTTCAGTTCAAAAATTTCCATTTGGTTCTTTGGTATAATTTCCATTTCTTTGCTGAGATTTTCTATTTATTCCTTTGTTTCAAGATAATTGGCAATTTTGTGACACCTTAGTGGCAAAATTAAGGCACCAAGATCAGCACCACACTAGGCCCAGCTGACACCCAGGAGAAGGGGAAGGGAGGACTGACTCACACCACTTTTTTGCTTCAACTTGGGGCCTGAAATTGGGCTCCCCACTGAGCCTCACTGGTGGTAGGTGAGGGGAGAGGGGGAAGTGAAGTGTCAACTAGCTCCACCTCATGCCACTTGGATGCCAATTGCCCTGGTGTTTCCTGCTTCCATTAGGAAAGGAATGGAAGATAAGTTCCCCACTCTGCCCCACTGATACTACTCCAGCATGGGAATTAAAACATTGCCTGCTTCCCATGAGTGGGGGTTTGAAGATCAGCTCCCAATTCAGTACCACAGATACTACCAGAGAGAGGAATCAGAGAACCACTGGCTTCTTCCAGGGAAAACTTATCTAGAGGTGAGTAGAAGAGCAGGCCCTCACTCGGACCCATCAAAACCCTGGGAGTGCTGTGTGTGTGTATGGTTGTTCTGCTGGTGTTGTTTGACTGGAGTAGGTTGGTATATTAGTCAGCCAAAAGGGTGCTGATGCAAAATACCAGAAATCTGTTGGCTTTTATAAAGGGTATTTATTTGGGGTAGAAGCTTACAGTTACCAGGCCAATAAGCGTAAGTTACTTCCCTCACCAAAGTCTATTGCCATATGTTGGAGCAAGATGGCTGCTGACATCTGCCAAGGGTCCAGACTTTCTCTTCCTCTTAAAGCTCCATGGTTCCAGCTTCTTCCAATATCAGCTGTAGGTGGGGATAAGTCTCGTCTCTCTCCCAAGGCTCGTTTCTCTCTGGGCTCAGCTGCTCTGGTCTCTCCACAAGGGTAGCTGTAGACTATCAGGTAAATGGCTCGTCTCTCTTCCCCGGGGCCTCTGCTGTGTCTAATGGAGCCTTCTCTCTTTCCTCACTTATCAGCTTCTCTGTGTGTTTACTTCCTGGGCCTCCAGCATCCAAAACTTCAACCTCCCTTCTCTGCAGTGTGGTTTCTTTGTGAGTCCCCGCCCACAAATGGGGTGGGGACTCAAAGTCCTACTGATGTGGCCCAATCAAAGCCTTAATCATTATTTAATCAAATAAAAGTGAAATCTCTGAATCCAATATAATCTAATATGCCTAGAAGAACAGACCAGTTTAAGAACATAATCCAATATCTATTTTTGGAATTCATAAACAATATCACTGCTATAGCTGGATATTATAAAAAATATTTTTCCTCTTAGGCCACCCATATTTTGGTCTGTTGACTAGAGGAAACAATCTTTTTTTGGAGTTCTTTTTTTCTGTTTATCTTCTTTCTTTTTCTGTGTGTGTTGGTGGTTCTGGGTTTGGAGGCTTTTGTTGCTCCCTGTTGAAGATATATGGGAGATGGTAAGGAAACTAAGGGACTCACTACCATGTTGTTCCTCAAGTTCCAAGTTTCCTAGGCAGTCCATTTTCTTTCCACCTTGTAGAGTCTTCCTGTAGGACAGCATGCAAGCATAGGAAGACTCTGAGGGCTGAATGAAGATGGCCACTCCAACTTGGTTGCCCTGGAAGACCTTTGAGACTTTGCTTTTAAATTTTCAAGTCCTACACAAATGTGAGAAAATATTGTCAAGATTAAATGCAAGAAATGATGATTTAGACAAGCATAAAGTGGAGAATTTATATTACTTAAACAATCAAGGTCTTTCTAGTCACACTGGAAATATTGTTTTCATCCTAACAATAAATATGGTAATGACAAATCTTCACAATTAGTTCACTAAAGAAGTTTCCCTCTCTGGACTGTTTTCTGGTAGGCTTTTAAAATGTAGATTGCGGTTATTGTGCCTTTTGAAAATATTTCAAAATTTTTACTTTTTGGAAATTAAACATGTTCATGACTTCACTTAATTAATTTCTATGCTAGTCATTTTCAATACCTGAGTCAACAACTCTCAGTGATGGAAATCAGTGTTGAAGCATGATCTTCCTTTGTCTTTAAAAAAAAAAAATCTCTCTCCAAAGCATCTGAACTTTATCTTCTTATGTGATATTCTTTAATTAGAGAAGAGAAGGGGTGGAATAACTGGTTCATAATCTAAGCTTTATGATAGTGCAGTACTCTATGGTGACAAAACACTGTCCCTAAAATTAAAAATACTGCATTTTTTTCATCTTTCAGCTTGATATAATTCCTTAGCATATCATTCAGCACCTGGGAACCCATTTACCTCTCATAAAAGTCAATACACTTGCCACCCATCCATTGTGCTTGCTGTGGGGCTATTCAGTGTGCTTTGTGTAAGTGATATGTGTCCACCACATTGTGCTATGTGATCTAGGGGATGGGAGAAAGATGATTGTTAATTATAAATGAGATTAATAATAATTATTATAAAAATATTGAAGGAGCTTGGAATTTAGCGAGGAAGATGACCTATTTGTACAAAACTCCTAATGATCCTGCAAAACTATAGGCTGAACCCTTAAGAAGCTCTGGAGCATTCATTTTACTACACTGTTGGTCCAGTCTGGAGGTTGATAAAGCCAAACGTTTGTTCCTCCAAGTTAGTCAGTATTTGTCTGTGGGCCTCCTAGTTATTGGTAACAGAGCATTACCTCACAGACCAGAGAGCTTTGGTTTTTTTGAGGACAATTCTTAGGATTAGGGGAATGCTGTGAGGCATTAGCAGTCAACGTTCATAGGAGAAGTGGGATAGGTGTTCCTTTTCTGTTGAAAGGATCTGAGCAGGTGCCAACAGCGCCCACTAAAGGACAAAATCCAAATTTAGCTGATGACTCTCTTCCTTGAGATTTTGGGACATAGAATGAAAAAAGAACATGAGATATTTCTCTCTGGGAGGAAGTTGTATGCTTTAAAACTTGGGAGTGCTTGTCATGCTTATGTTTTGTACCTGTGCTAGTCTCTGGTGGGAGAGAAGAATGAATATCCTGAGGGAAATAGATACAACAGGGAGTGATGGAGCATATTCTAATTACTGTGTTTTCTGAGGCTGTTTTAGGGTCCCTTGTGATGACCCTGTAGTATATGTCTATAAAATTACCCTTTATGCTTAATGTAGATTTACACATGCACAGAGACACATGTCTGAGGATATTAATTTATAATTCAGCAATTGAGTTTGGAATTTAATCTATTGGTCCAAGGGCCTGAACTAGCTTTTAGGTGTCTATGTTTCAATTGTTTAAAAGTCATCCTCTCTTGCCAGCTTAAGTACTGTGGACACAGGATTTGGTGAATGGAGTGTGGACTGAATTTTAGCTCCAGTCACCCTCTTCACAGAAAGCCTGGATGCCTTTGTGCTAAATACCACTTTTGTTTAATGTGTCCCCTCTATTTCTCAAATGTCTTATCTTTGTTTTTGAGCACCTAAAGGCTCTTGTGATGTTAACCATGAAAATAAATCACTACTGTTAAGCTTATCAGTCAGCAAACGGGTGTGTTGTGTCCGCCTTTCCTGATGACTTCTGTAATAATCTACAAATGGGAAGGGGAATGGGAAGTGTGAAACCTGTATGCCAGGAGGAACAAGTGGCTTGTTGGCTTTGGTCCAGTGATTATTATCTTATGAGGAGGAAATGATAAGTTCTTAAATAATTATTATTTTTACTATTGTATTATGTTTGAATACCATTTAATATCTCCTGGTAAATTGGAAATGGATACGTATGCATTTTTTTCCTATGAGTAAAGCCATAATGCAAACATAATGATATCAGTAGGAAAAGCTATGCCTGGAAAGGGCTGGTCTAGCTCTAAGGGCTACATATGTGCTACAGAGAAGGTGCCTCCAAGGCCAGGCACAGGTTAGGAAACAACAGATAGGGCAGTTGTAACTCTCAGCCACAGAAGCTAGAACAGAGAATCGTCAGCATAAAAAATTGCTATAGTTTTGTAAAATTTCCATAAGGAGGAAAAATATAATTGAGGAAGTCACATCAGGAAAGGAGGATTGCATTTTATTTAAGAGGGTGGTATCTAGCAGGTAAGACATATATTTAGTTAGTGAGTTTACATGGGACATATTATTTCTACAGAATCAGATTTTTCCAGTTCTATTCAGATTTAAAAATCCACAAAGCAGTCTAACAGGGAGCATGGCACCTTGAGTTTTATGAAATATATTAATCAATCCGCAAGTATTTATGAATCAGGCCAGCAGAAAGTACAATTTAACATACAAGTATTAGTGTGACTTTTCCTATTCCCCTGAGCTGTTGGTAGGCTCTTCATTTTCTCTTAATTATCCACATTATCTTTTAATCTTCTGGATGTTTGTATTGTTTCTCTGAGTTCTGCAGTCAGGTATTTATTTATTTCCAAATCACAGGTATGATTGGCAAAAGATAAGCAGTGGTTAAGAGCTTGAGCTCTGGAGTCAGACTGTCTGGGTTCAAATCCTGGATCTGTCACTTCCTTGCAGTATGAACTTGGTCAAGGTGTTTTTTAATCTTCCTATATCTCAGTTTCCCCATTTGTGAAATAGGGTAATAATAAATATCCCTATCAAAGGTACGTTATGCTGACAAAGGGAATACTATAAGCAAAATCGTTTAAATGAAGTTTTTCACTTTGTAAGTGCTTAAAAAATATTAGCTTTTAGACTGTGATATCATCCCCTCCCACTCATTAACAAAAACAAACAACAACAAAACAACCACCCACATTTTTCAGCATGGCATTCAAGGTCCATCAGTAATCTGGTTCTAGCCTCTGCTACTCTGACCTCCAATCCTTTATCTTTGCTCCCATTCCCTTTCTGCTGTCAAAACTTACCCACTCTCCTCTTCTGTCATCTTGGCAGTTTGTTCATTTTCCTGAGTCCTGCCCATGCCATTCCCTTTGGGTTTAACTTTTATCTGGGCAAGCCATATTCTTCTATCATTTCAGCAATTATACATTTTGGGATTTATTTATTATGTTAATTGGCCTGCCCTACCTGATATAGCTTGGTGTTGTACTTCCTCATTAGGGCTGCCCACTGGGCTCTGCAAAGTGCAAAGATAAATTTCTCAGGAAGTAATACACGTGTTTCTAAATATTATGTACTATTTGACCAAATTCACTCCCTAAACTAATTTTAATAAGCTTTTTCCTAAAAATGGTTTAGGTTTATCTGTGGTCTTTTCAATGCCTGATTCCATCCCCCATCACGATAATTGTGACTGACTATTCCAGTATTTTAAGAAAGTCTCTTAAATTATCACTGCATTCTTGTCCATCTACCACCCTTCTATGCATTCTTTAATCCCACTTCAAACTGTGCTCCCTCCTCCAAGAAGCCTTACCTGATGCTGCTTGTCCTCTCTGAACCCCTATAGCACTAAGAAATGCATGACTTATCCATTTACTTTTAATATTATGTAATTGTTAATTCATGTGTTTAACAAATTGAATCACCCTCCTACTCTTACCAGGAACTATGCTGCACTCTAAGTCTTCAGAAATGTATGAGATATTTTTTCTGCATTCAAGCATCTTTAAGTCCATGGAAGAAACAGACCTGTATTCAAATGATTACTTTCCAGTTCAATAATACCATGATTAGGGTATATTAAGGGTGCTGTGGAAACATAGAGAAAAGAATGAACATTTCCTAATTTGCTCCTCGGGTATCAGAAAAGGCTTTATGCTTTACAAAAAAAAAAAGGAAAGATCAAATCTGTGTTGGTTCATATTTACAGATCTATCTATTGAGGAATTTACTATGTGCCAGGTAGTGTAAGGCACCTTGTATAATTATCTCATTTAATCTAGTTAACAACCCTGTAGTGTAAGAAGCACGTTTTATGGATGAGGCTGGCTCTAGGAATGACACCAGGAAGGAAAAAGAAAAAGAAGAATGACATGATGCAGTGTTGCTTTTTTCAGATGCTCTCCTGTAGACAGTTTTGTTCCTCTCTTACCCTCTATTTAATGACAGACTCACCTTTAACTAGGTATGGGCTTCTCTTAGCATATCTCTGTTGAGGGATTAGAAAGAAGAATGATACGAAGAATCTGTTTTGTGGGGAGGGAGTTGGAGTGATTCATACTGCTGTCTTCTTGTTTTGATTTTGTCACTGTCATTGTTGCTTGCTGATAAACCTTTTAGTACTTTTCCATTTGCATAAATTACCATAATTTAGAAAATAATAAAACTCACAAAAATTACAAAATTGATAAATAAGGAAAAAGGTAGCTGTTCAAGGAAGAGCCTTACATTCCTATAATAATCCTGGGAAAGAAATCGTCAGATGAGAACATCTGGGTCAAGCCTGTAGTCCCAGAGAACGCCGATCACTTTGAGATTTTATTCTTGAATCCTGGTATGTTTCTGGCTACATGAACCAGTTCATGGATCCTAAACTGACCTTGACTACTTAAAGGGAAATATAATGACCAGACTAGTTCCCCCTAACACCCTAATGTATTTTTCATCAAACTTTACCCCACTTCTGTCACACAAGTGTCATCTGCAATGGGATAAATTTCACATAATCTGAAATAAAATATAATTTGGAAAGTAAATTTGCTTTAAATAAAGAAATCCCAAACTAAAAATAGATGGTGCTATGATTTATCTGGTCCCTAATCTCTGACTGATTCCCGCCAAGTAATCTTAACTCTGGAGTCAGTGAGTCAGTAATCCTATCTATGTCTTGAGAAGGAAATAAGGCTGGTTTTCGTAAAATGGGTAGTGTTTAATTGCATAAAACCATTAGATTAACTTGGGAATGTTTTGTCAGCCCCTTCCTACATCCAAAATACAGTGTGTATGTGTACATTCTGGTAACGAAATATATAGTCAGTTCTGCTATGATGCTAGTTTTGAAAATGCAAATTTGTTCTAATGTGATTGATATATTAGGGAACAATTTGAATATAACACAATATTTGTGTTTGCCTGTGAATACTTTTGTCTATTGGAAGCAATAGATGAACTCAGAAAACTATACCCAGCTGAACAGTCACATAGGGATACAAAAAACACACACTCATGTACCTCAAACATCTACCAGCTTCCTGGGTTCCCTATCTGTGTTATGAGCCATATCCATCCATATATGGTGTTATAATTTTAAGTCTGATTTCAGGTAACCCTCCTTCCACCACTTTACACTAACAAGCTGTGACCCTTCAAACGTCTACCTCCATAAGCTAACTTCAGGTCTTTTTAAGGTAAAGTGCTGTATTTATTGTAGTATTATATATTTATTTATGAAGTAATATATGGAAAACAGTGCTACCTTCTTTTATGCATATGATATTTCACTGATAAGATCTTTGACTGCTGTGCCCCTAAGATCATTTTCTTTCCCCATAAATCCTATGGTTTTTATTTAGTGGTTTTATTTTGCATAGCATGATGATTTTTAGGAACCCAAATGAGGACAAAGTGAAATGGCCCATTTAGAAAAATAATCTGGGCATATTATTATTTTGGAGAGGAGCAGGAGTGGTGTTAGCCAACAGTGGGAGATTGTTGTGTGTTGTTTGGATAATGAAAGTGATTAGCCACGCCAGACAGTCCATGTCCATATTGTTCATTATTCTGATTCAAGGAAGACAACTAACTATGTAGAAGATGCACGTTCACCCCCCATAAATCCTCTCTGACAGAGCATGATACTGTCATGAAGACAACAAACCAAAACTATCACTTACAAGCCAGAAAGAAGATGGGTCAAACAGAGTTTAGAAGTGGACAAGGATTGAAAATGGAGATGCATTCATTTTGAAGTAATCTAGTACCCAGTGCTTAAGAAATGATAATCAGCTTCTTTACCACCACCACCATCACTACACAAAGGCATCTGTGAAGAGTTACATTTGGAAAACGTGCCAACGTCCACTTGCTGAGTGGAAGTGGGGCCAGGAACTGTTTATTGGATATGCCAGGTGACATATTCAGCATTTTACATTTATTTTCACAATAAGCCTGTGAAAAAGCTTTTTATAGGTCTTTTTTTATAAATGAGGAACAGGAAACTCAGAGAAGTTAAATAACTGCCTAAAGACCACAGCCAATCAGTGATAGGCTGAGATTCAAATCCCATTCTTTCTCCATAATTCTTATGTTCTCCAAAGAACCAAGCTAGAAATAGAAGATAGAAAATAATGAGAAGAGAATAAGGTATCTGTTTCCAAACATATCCTTATGTCTTTGGCAAGCTTCTCTTCTACTGCCTGTTGCGCTCAGTCTCTTATTTTTATCTTTGTCTCTATCTCTATCTTTATCTGTCTCCATCATCTTGCCCTATATGGACATTTACTTACCTTTCTGCAAGTAAGTAGATTAATATGGGCCAGTTTGAGAGAATAATGTTGGGCAATTCATAATAATTAGGACACTTGGAAACATCTTTGGGGACAAAAAAGGCCTTGGGAAGGTAACTTGATTTGCCTTCTGACGAATTCAAAGATAATTTTTCAAGATTGGCTCTCTCATACTCTCTACCAATATGGAGCCTGATATATGTGTGACCAGGCACTAAAAGGAAACACCCAAAACCACTGTCTTGTGCCTTCTCAGGGAAGGCTGGTGGTTTCTGAAAGTACATCAGCTTTGTATCTTCAGGATATGATGAACTTAAAGGTGGCCTGCGGGCCTTTCAATTAGTCAGGTGAAACAATTTCTCTCTCTCTCTTTTTCTCTCTCTGTCTAATAGTCCCAATCTTGGACACACTTTGACAGTGCATTTCTTAGATCATTGCAAACAGACAGAGGGTGCTTGAATGATAAAGGGCAAAGCAGGACAGAGTTGAGTCAAGTGGGCTGCAACTGTCGAGAAACCACAGTATGTAATCATTAAATTACTTTTCTGGGAAAATGCTGTCACCAGGAAAATACAATATTGGGATATGAATATTTGAAAAATGAGTGCAATATAAGAATAAGAAAAGTGAAAATAAAATTTAGGTATTATGAAAAATTAGTGAGAGGAATAAATGTTTGTTGCTGGGGAGCATAGAATGGTATCTATTATGAGATAGTGCTATCAATCTTGTTATGTTAAACAGAATTGTAAATACTGAAAAATTCATGAAGTAGAATGGAATCTGAGTTTATAATAAGTTCTAGTTTATAATATCTGTTATACTGATGGAAAGGTATACTTAGTTTGATGGTGGACCTAAGTGATTGAGGGAATTGAAAGGGCTTGTGGTTGACAGCTGAAGATAACCCAAAACACAGATTCAGTGCCTGATGATGTTGGTTTTTTGTCCTTGTGTGACTGCCAGGTTTCAGTTACTCTGCAATATTCTTAGACTGTATTGTCATGGAGGTAATGAAGGGAGATTAGATATTTTAGTCTCAAAGGATGTGCATAGAATGCCACTAAGGAGAGTCTTGTACAATTCAAAACAGTGTTGAAAATTGAGCCTCTTTGTTTACCGAGATTGTAATGACCCTCTACCCTCTGCCTTCTACTAACATTGAGCTAAAGAACTTTGGCCTTCTATCCTTAAAAGAAATACATTTTTTAAAAGAAAGAGAAGAGAGATGGCAATGATATTATAGGAGATATTGAATTCACTCATAAAATTTCAAAGGAAAGCCAGTCAACAATACTCTTGAATGATTTGCTTATAGCTTTACATGATGATGAAAGGCAATAAATTATTCTTGCACATATTTGTTGTTTAGAAGACTAAAATGCTACCTGACTATTCTCTTAATAAAGATATAGAATCACCATGAGCTGATGTCCATCTGATGCACTTTGCTTTTCATTTTAGAATTGGGCAATTTGAGTAATGTTCAATAAAATTTAAGTTAAGGATAAATACCTGGTTCATCATTAGCCAGGTCTTTCAAAATGTTGCAAATGAATACGAAACCCAAGTTAATATATATATAGAAGGGAGGAAAATACAGTACACTGATAAAATGAGTGAGAGAAGAACATTCAGTAAGTTGAAAAATTAGGAAACTGGTTAGACTGTATTATGAAAGTTAATTTAATTATATAATATTTTTGAATTAACAATATAAGTAGAAACTAATTGAGTACCTGCTGTGAAACATTAAAATGTATGAAATTAATATACAACTGTGGAAACACAAAACTCCTTTTAAATTAATAATGGTCATTTATGACTTTAATTAAGCAGACTATCTCACTGATAATAAATGTCTGACCTTGTATTTGCTCATTATTTTTCTCTGTTCCAGACTTTAGTCATCGGTGTCTGGCTGTGGCAAACAATAGTGATGCATTTGTCACAGACTCGGTGCTTTAGAATGCTGATGCTGGTGGGATTTTTCTCTGTGTGTACAACTGTAACCATAAAGTGTAGTAGATATTCAATTGCTCTTTTCATACTATTCTCATTTGTCTGTCCTTCAGTCTGTGGTCAGAGCTGCTTCTCTAGTGCCTGCCATTATAGCTTACTCAACTTTTGAATTTCTAAGTGGCCTAAAGCCCTTATTCAATCTCAACTGGCCCCCCATCTTTCCCATTCTTATAACACAGACCTGGCGATCGCTGTGCCTTCCCTTCTATGTCCAATTAGATATGCCTCTAAGTTGTCATGTAAACATCAGGCTACCTTTAAGGTATTCCATCTACTTTATGAGTGATCGCCCAGCCCTCTCTGGAAGTGGCTTGAAAGCTGAGCTCTGTCCTGAGCGTGTGATTTAGGGCAGCCTGGAGATGGAAGGTAGTTTGGGATGGGGCCCCAAATCATTAGACTAACCCATGTGGCAATTAAAAAGTCAACCTAGACTCATTAAATTCCACCATAAAAATTTTAATCTGAAATTCGGTGGTCCAGAGAAACCCAGCTTCTAATTTAGTAGAGGTCAGTGACTCATTTTGTTGCAGGAGACCACTGCACTTATCCAAAAACTGTTTCCAAGGGCCTTCCTAACCAGCCCAGTATTATCACCTAGGGAGTCTTTTAAAAAATTAACAAGTGCCTGGATCCCCAGGGGTTTTTTGAAATTGATCAAGAGAATGTTCCTGGCATTAATAGTTTTTAAAAGTTCCCAGGTGACGATAAGTTGTGGTCAGGAGAGGGAACAGGTAGCTTACTGGTTTAGAGCTCAGATTCTAGAATCGGAATGTCTGGGCTCCAATCTTGGCTCTACCTCTGTGTGATCTTGGTCTTTCACATCCACAAGTCTGCTTTCTCATCTATAAAATGAAGATTAAAATAGTGCCCGCCTCATATGTCTTTTACGAGAAGTAAATGAGTTAATAAACAGGAATCACTCAGAGCCGTATTGGCATGTGATAAATGTAGAATGGATGTTTGTTCTTGTTACTGTTTTTATTAGTGTTTGGGTCCTTTTAGCATTAAATTGAATGCACAGAGAGATAAAATCTCCAGGCTTTGCAGCAACCCTCTCTTAGCTGAGGGATTGTCCCTAGAATAATAACTATCGTTAATAGTACAATTATAAAAATGTTCTTTCATCAATTGTGACAGATGTTCCACAGTAATGCAAGGTGTTAGTAACGGGTTATATAGGAATGCTGTATTTTATGCATGATTTTCCTGTAAACTTGCAACTTCTCTAATAAAAAAAAAAAAAGGTTTATAAAAAAAGACACGGAGGAAATAAATGGTGACAGGGTGATAGGAAGGCACTACCTGCAGAGGAGGCCTGAATGGCCGTAGTGTTAAATTTTAGACAGCACAAAGGAAATACACTCTGGAACTTAATAGGTGACACCAGGAGCGAGATGGCAATGGAAGCAGTAGTAGGTGAGAATGAAAGAAAATTCTTCCTCCATTTCGCTTGCACTGAGGGCTAAGGCTAGAGGGAAAAATGAAGAAGAAGGTGGCTGCTGCCACTGCGTAAATGCACTTTCCTGCCTGCCTGCGCTGCCTCGCTTCCCCTCACCTTTCTTTCCTTCCTCCTTTCTTCCCTCTTTCCCTCCCTTCCTTCTTCAGAATTAGCTACTTTCTCCAGGTGGGTCATAGACCTGGGAAGTAGTTCTAAGAAGCAAAGCATATAGACCACTCTGACACACAGCAGGGTACCTCTGTTTCCCCATTGTCATTCCTTTGCAGGAGGTCTAAGTCAATATTTGTTCAGAGACCATGTGGTGTGTTGGCCACAGCTTCTCTGTGGTAGACTTTTGAGCAAGGTTATCTCAGGATGCACCAGACAGGGCATGAGGAAATACTCTTGAAGTTCACACTGTCTTATTGTGCATGGTGTCATACCATATCCTGAGTTCCCATTATTGGTTCTTTTCGTTAATTAACATTTTAGGACTTTTTATAAGTTTTTGAGATATAATTCACATACCATAAAAGTTATCCCTTTTAAAATGTTCAATTCAGTGATTTTTAGTATATTCAAAGAGTTGTGCAACTATCACCACTATCTAATTTTAGAACATTTCATCACCCCAAAATGAAACCCCAGAGTAATTAGCAATCACTTTCCACCCCACCCCACAGCTCTGGGCAGCCACTGAAGTCTTTTCTGCCTCTGAATTTTCCTATTATGGGCATTTCATATAAGGAGAATAATGCAATATCTGGTGGCTTTCACTTAGTATAGTGTTTTCACGGTTCATTCATGTTGTAAAATGTATCAGTACTTCATTTCTTTTTATGGCAGAATGATATATAATTGTATGGATACCACATTTTGTTTATCCATTCATCAATTGATGGGCATTTGGCTGTTTCCACTTTGGCCTATTAGGAATAATGCTGCTATGAATATTTGCATACATGTTTTTGTGTGGGCATATGCTTTCTTTTGTTTTGGGTATATACTTAGAAATGCAGTTACTGGGTCAATATTTTGAGGAAATGCCAATTGTTTTCCTACGGTGTTGCAACATTTTACAATCCTACTAGCAGTGTACATAGGCTCCAATTTCTCCACATACTTGTCAACAGTTTTATTGTCTTTTCTATTATAGCCATTGTAGTGAGTGTGAAGTATCTCCCATTATTGGTGGTTGATCATAACTTTGGTTCTAGAATCCAAATAGTCTTTTTTCCTAAAGTTTTCTGCTACAATCAGGGTAACTCAAATAATAGTCCGTTTTCCTTTGATGGGTTTATGGTGATTCTCACAGAAGAGGAAACGTAATATCTAACCCCTATTGACCACTTGCCATGGGCTGGACCCTGTTCTAAGCATATATTAGCTCATTAAACCCCCACAACTGCCCTGATCATCATTACCGGAAAGTATGATTGTAGTAATCTATTATTCCAAAAAGTTACTGAACAAAACACAACTATTGAAAAATCCATTTGTAAAATGTCAATGTCCCCAATTTTTATTTTTCCCAAATATGTTGTTCCATTTCTCCCATGAGTATTCCTCAAATATATCCTATTGCAAAGGGAATTATTTTTCTAGCTGCCATAGCACGTTGCATAAACATGACCAATTTATTAAGACAACAGAACCAGCTCCAGGGATAGAACAAAGGAGAAAGCAGGAGTTTTTAAGTCACCAGCTTTCAGATAGTAAGCTCTCTCCACATAGCCCCTGATCAGGGGATTGCTCAATAAAGAGTGAAAGGGGAGCAGTGATGGTAAGGAATGAAGGAGAGAGTATTTGACTTAAATAGTTTGAGGCCTACGCTGCTTCCAGATTAAAGAAAAGCTCACCAATTGAGTAGGTGGAGGACTCACTCACTCTTTTAATGAAGCCTTATTATTTTTGTTTCTGAAGGTTACACACAAGGGAATAATTATCTAAAAAAGCTTTCTCATTGAATTCTTTTTTCCCCTGTAAATGTTGAAAAGCCAATATGTGTAAAGCCATTTAGCAAAATACCACCATGGGGTTCATAGTTTGTAATTTTAAAAAACAACAACCAAGGCTGCTGCAACTCATAAATTATGCAGTAAGGGGTTTTGAGTAAGACTGAAAAATAGGAGTAAAATGTGCACTCCTAGCTGGCAAAATGTTGCTTGGCATTTTTAATAATAATGAAACTTAAGACTTCAGTGAGGCAAAACTAAAACACATTTGCATGGAAGTGAATAGGCTCCATTTAATTTGTTTGTGTTTCTTTGTTACATTTTCTGTTTCTTAGGGAATAATTTAAAGGTTTTGAAAAATACAATAGATGTTTAAATGGTTGAGAGGAGATATGAAGCAGATAGCTGATTTTCTAACAAGACTTTGGAAGATGAGAAATCTGCATATAAGAAGCAACCTTTCTCCTCTGCGTCTTTAATTCAGTCTTGCTTCATTTCTGTAAGATAAAAAGGAAAGCAAAGTATGGGCCAGCCTACATTTATATAATACATATTCTCCTGGCTGTGCATGAATTTTTGGGCTTATACTTTTTCTGTGTCCAAAAGGATAGTTTACCTAATTGTCACATTTCTGGACTTTCCTCAGGAGAAATACTGTGAAAACATCCCCTGAAGTTTAATACTAGATGGTTTATTCACCCATTATGGTTCATTCTTTTCCTTAAGAGAGAGTAGAGGCCAGGGCTATGTTGTCTAGTGAAAACAGATTTCATAGGTTCAGACTCAGAGTTGTAGTAACACAACATTGCGTGAATTTCAGTTATACTGACAGGCTTTAAGTATAGTTTTTGAAAAAACACAGAAATCTTTCTATTATATTGAAAAAAGTCAATCTTTTTTATTTTATGATAGCTCCCCCCGCCCGCCCTACTTAGCAAGTTAAAAAGTACTTTTTGTTGGTTGGTAAATTTATATTAAGGAACAAAAACAAATGTATTCCACAGATTTTCCATTTTTATATTAATGCCATAATTCTTTCTTGGCTGAGAAAACACTATGAGGGAGACTAATTGATGCTTAAAACGTCATCACCTTAGTAAGACACTCTCTTGGGGAGTTATGACTAAATGACTCAACTGGCTGTAACAATGTGTGGAAGAGAAAACTGAGTTTTCCAAGAGCTTATATTCACAGACAAATGTTTTCAAAGATATGGATTTTGCTGGGCTGACCTTTCCTGTGCAGAAGAAATGTTTGAATGAATTGCATTTGGGGACATGTGGGCTATGACATGAGTGTGATCTGGGTCTCTGAGTTTGATCTGCTCTCCTAGCTACTGCCCCTGCTGAGATGAGATATCTTCCAGGGCAGGGACAGAATATGATGCCATATTTAGTTCTGTGGCCCAAATGTCTGACATTCATTAGGAACTCAGATATTTGAAAGAGTAAATGAGTAAGTGCACGAATGAATGGATTAATTGGCATTATGGCTAAATCTGATTTCTTAGAAGCACAGTGTTGATGTGCCACATTGTGATCGCCTTGACACAGATTTATGCAGTTGGAGACTCATGGGTAGCGGGCCCCTGGAATATGGAACCAGGCCTCATTTAAATGAGTTGACTGACCCATGAGTGAATCCATTTAAAAAAGAGGCCCAGGTGCCCTTTGTTTGCTACAAAGTTAGCTGGAACCATTCTTAATCTCTCCATTTTGTGTTCTCTCTTACCAACCTCTTCCCATGAGCCTCCACTGTGCCATTTTTATAGTACCAGTGTCCCCACTCTAGCTGTGATTTCAACCCTGGCTCTGCCTCCCTCTTGTTGTGTTATTCTGGGTAAATTCATCTTCCCATGTAAATTTCCTCATTTATTAAAGAGGGTACAAACACCTACTTCTCAGTGTCAGAAGGCTTTAGTGGGATACTATACATCTGCTAAGCACAGAAGAGCCTGCCAAGCAGCAGCACCACTGCCACCACCAGGCAGTGGGAATATGTTCTCAAAACCTTGCTCCTTATAGGTTAATATGATAAACTAATCTAAGTCAATGTGTTTTCAGGCCTCTCAGATGATGAAATGCCTTGAATCAGGTATAATTATTTATCTACTTAAAAATATTTTGAGCGAAGGGAACTATAAATTTTGGCAAAACCTATCTCAAGTTGTTGGCTGTTTCTAGTGTAGTAAAATTGCAGGAGGATGCAGTGCCATTGGAAGACAATATATTTTGATGTAATCATGTCAAACTTGCCTTGACAAAAATCTCTACATATGTTTGTAAAATCCTACTAAAGTACAGAAAAATATATCTGTGTTTCATGCTCCAGCCAGAGTTTCTTCCAGACTATAGAGTTAATTGTTTTCTTTCTTTATTTCAGAGTTGATATATTTATTTTGTAATTAAAAAATAACTTTTAAAATCTATTTGAACAGGGTTAGTGACTGTATCAGACATAGTCACCAAAGGCATCTTTAAAACGTTTTATTAAACTAAATGATTGATGATTTTTAAATGTTAAAACAATTCTGAGAGAACTGTTAAAAATATAATCGAGGACATCACCATCCCAGAATCCTCAAGATTGGGGAATGGAATATGGACTAAAGGGACTTACTGGCAATCTACTATAGACATATTGTGATTCTAGCATTGGAAGAAATTACAACATTGATGTGGAGCCAGTGGCCACTGGAGGCTCTGGGGGCAGGGAGAGGGAAAAGCAGTTGTAATACAGAGGCTTTTTTGGGACTTGGGAATTGTTCTGAGTGACACTGCAATGGCAGATATAGGCCATTTTATATCATCACATAACATGCAGAACTGTGTGGGAGAGAGTGTAGACTACAATGTGAACTATGGTCCATGCTCAGTGGCAAAGCTCCAGGATGAATTTATCAGTTGCAATGAATGTGCCACACTAATGAAGATGGTTATGTGGGAGGGTGTGGGAGGTGTGGGGAGTGGGGCATATGGGAATCTCTATATTTTTTGTGTAACATTTATGTCATCTAAGTATCTTTTAAAAATAAAATTATTATAAAAAATATGTAATTGAGAATTTCTTATTAAATCTGGAGTACTTAAAAAGAGACCATATTGTGGTTTAAATATACGCTGACTGCCCTTATCTACCCCCACGTGTCTTATAAATAATTAAGCAATATTATGTAGTCTACAGGATCACAAATTATAATTTTAAAGTAGAAAACAGCTTACCTGTAGTGATTTTTACAGATGAATCTATTGATTATTTGAAATCAAAGAATGTGTTAATTTTGATTGTCAAGTAGAAATCAGAGAAAATAAGATAGGTCCATTGAAAGTAAGCTCTTGGCCTAGGATGATTGACAGTTCTTTATGGGATAAACCAGGGTGAAAAACATATTTCTCCTGGTTCAATCATTCATTAGCATGTGTGTGTCTGTGTGTTTGTAATTGTTTTTCCTGTTGATTTTGTGCCGGCTGGAGAAACAATGAAAAATAATACAGCAAGGTATCTGTTCCTGAGAAGCTGACTTTTTTCTTAGGGGTAGAGAAGGGATTGTGATGGCCCAGGGTTAGGGGTGGGGGCATGGCAGGTTGAGGTATACAGACATAAATAAGCAAAAGATTATTAAAACAATTTCAGATTATAAAGAATTCTGTGAAGAAAATAAAACGTGGCCATGTGAGAGAGACTTCCCATGGATGCGACTTTGGATTGGATGATCTGAGAAGGTTACAGTCACATGTATTATCTGGTAAATGATGCCTGATCCCACAACGTTGCCAAAGCCCACCCCAAGGATGAAGGATGACAATGGAGTGAGACTTAGGAAAGTATTAATGATATAAATTATGCCATTTTTGCTTATTACATGTTAATGAAATGACTGGAAATTTAATGATTTATTTATAAACCATATCAAAACATCTTCATGAGAGAATAATCATAAGAAAGTCATATAACCTACAATTGAGAGATGGAAACTCTTGGGAAAGTTTGGCAGGTTTTAGTGAACTGAATAGAGAAAGGCAGTGACTCTGGCCGTTAAAAGGGTAAAATAACCAAAGGAAGGAGAGGTAGACATGACAATCACCAGCAAAAAATTCCCTGCCAGCTCTGGGTATATTGAAGAGAATATTGAAAGCTGGATTCCCTTGGTGGAGAGGAGAGAGAGAATTACTGTATTATGTCATTTGGCTTTTCCAAAAGAAAAAGTAAACGTATTGAAGCGACAGTAACATGTGATACAGCCATACCAAAGAGAAGAGGATCATCTCAGAAGTTATTTTATTCTGTCACCCTGCACTCTTTAGTAACTCTTTTGGAGTTTCTGGAAAATTGGGAGACCTCCAATTCTCAAAAAATAAGACCCCCAAAAGGGATAAAGGATCAATTTTTGCGGCTTTAGTGAATGTGCATTGCTGACCAATATATCAAAAGAAGAATTCTCAGAGTATACACATATCCTCTGAAATTAATGTAAAATATTTGTATTTGTTCTTCATAGAGTTGTATGTTAATTAAACCTATTGTAACAGTGATCACATATTTTAGAAACCATCGGAGGTGATCATATCAAGAAATGTGCCAATCATAAATATTGCCATAAAATTAATTTCCTTGGGAATTCATGATATAAACAAAGACACAGGAACTAAACTTGACTCTACAGCATGATCATAAACTCTATGAAGGCAAGCATTATGTATGCTCTACTATTTCAAGTAGTCATGGAAAGATATTTGTAGGGGAACACTTTCATATGCGTCAAGAAAATATGGATAAAATCTACCATTTATTTTTTTTTGCCTTATTTCCAGTGCCTGACATATAATAAATGATTATAGCATTCCTGCTGAACAAACTAATGCATGGATGAATGAATGCATGCTTGCATTGAAATGGGAATTGTTAGCCTGCTGCAAGGGAAGCCTGAAGGAATTGTGAGAGCTGAATGGCTTGGCCTTTGGGTGATTGTCAGACCAATTACCTCAAGAGCTTAATCCAGGAATAGTGAGTGAGAGTTATAGGCAAAGATAATTCAGTTCAAAACAAGGATGAACTCTGTTGTAATTGCTGGTTTAGTGGCATGTCTTGCTTGTCTGTAGGTTTTCTGAGTGTGAATCAATATGTGTCTGGTTTGTTGTCCAGCAGAATGTATGTCAAAAAGTACCTTTTAATAAATGTTTACATAAATGCCTAAATGCATAATGATTAGAGCTGTCCAATCAGATGAAAGTTGTGAGCTCCATATCATAGCAGGTGTTCTAGCATTGCTCAAGTGATTACACAGTGAGAGTATTGCAGTGAGGATTAAAGCAGCGATTAGGGATTGGACTAGATAACATGCAATTTCTATCTGCCTTTTCTCAACTGGCTCTTCTATGACTTCATTAAATTAGAACTTTCATTTTTCCTGTATGTGATTATTTTAGTTTTCTGGGACTGACAGCTGGCGATCCATGGTCCTTGGCTCCTCTGTCTCATGGCAATGCGTATGGTGGCCTGTCCTGGCCTCTGTTCTCTTCCAGGTTCCATTGACTCTCAGCTTCTCACTTCCTGTGACTTTCTTTCTCTGTCTGAACTTCATTCAGTTTATAAAGGACTCCAGTAATAGGTTTAAGATCCACGCTGATTGTGGTGGCCAAACCTTAACTGAAGTAACTTCATCAAAAGGCCCCATTTACAATGGGTCCACTCCCAAAGGAAAGGATTAAGTTTAAGAACATGCCTTTCGGGGGTACATACAGCTCCAAATCACACAGGGATGTACCTCTTTCCTCAATTTTTAGAGAAGTCTTCCTCCCCTACTGTCAAAGCATATCGCCAGAAAGGAGTCGCAATTCCTTGGTCAATGATGAGGAGGGAGAACAGTGTGCACTTTTTTGTGGTCATGGGGTAGGGTGGGGACAAAAAATGAAAAACTCTTGTTATGTTTGCACAAACCAAAGGCCCTCTCCTTTATTTTCTCTAAGTCACGTTCATTTTGACTGTAGCCCTCTTTCCTGGATTTGAGAAGATGCAGATTTCTCAGGCCAATAGTAGAAGCCTCATTTGGGAGGGAAACTTAAAGTTTCTACTTAAATAATGCCAGATTATGAGGCTTCTTCAGGGAATTCACTATGGAAGTAGGGCAATAGTCAATAGAAATCATGTTTTAAATGTTCCCTAAGCCTTGCTCTTATGTACCATCTGGAAACTAAGTGTTGCTTTGATGTGTGTGTATGTTGTGTCATTGTGGACGAATCAGCAAAATCAGGAGAGAGCAATAATGACTGTGTCCTTGGTGCCTGCCAGCCTTCCAGGAGAGCTTCTTATTTATGTGACAAAGTCACACTAGTTGGATTTTTTCTTGGGTGGAAATATTTTGAAATTGGAAGGCATTTTTAGAGCAAGTACATAACACTCCCTGTCTCCTTAGAAGAGCTGAACTGATTTAAGAACAGTCCCTACTGAAGTTCCTTAATCTGCCTGGAAATGATTGTGTGTCACCTGGGTGATTTCAGGTTTCACTTCAATTCCCCTCCACACACCAATGGGAAGGAATGCAATATGAACTATTTTCATTTCTTCTTAACCTGAATTTCATTGGCTTTGGGGACAAACTAAAACATAATTTACAGAAAGCAATGAGTAGAAAAAACTAAAAGATCTGCAGAGTCATGTCCCATGCTGGGGGGAAGGTAATGCATTTATATCCTGAGTTTGGCTTAGAGAGAGGCCACATTTGAGCAACATGGAGGCTCTCAGGAGGTAACTCTTAGGCACCCTACAACACTAGGCTAAGTTGCAATCTCAGGAGCAAAGGCTCATAAGCATAGTCATCAATATTAAAGGCCCATCAATGGATCATCCTTCTTCACTAGTCATTACCCCTGCACTTGGGGTACTGTTGCTACTCCATTAGAGAATGTGACAGAGCTCCCCAGGATGGGAATTCAATATTCTTTTGGTTATTGTGTGAATCTCTACCCGCTGTAGCAATGCCACATGAACATTTGAACACATTTATATTCCTTATATGAATGTCCAGGTGAAATTCCTCCCATGTATCCCTGGCACTGAGGGATTACCACCAAACACTGGCTGGTGATACAACTGGAAAAAGACCTTGAATAAAAGGGGGAAAAGGTAAAGACAAATGAGTTCATATGGCTAAGAGATTTCAAAGTGAGTTGGGAGGTCATCAGAGAGGCAACGCTTATACACGTCTCAGCAGGATCTCATAGACTACCAAAGTAGATACTACCCAAAATAGTGGGATTCCTGAGGGTTCTGGAGACACCCAGGTCCTACAGCCATAGCAGATAGCCCTGGAATGTGGTGCCTTGCCCTACTTTGGAGTTTGTGCTCCGGAGTGTGATGGAGTTGGACTCAGATGTAACTTCTCTACACATGCTTCTTCTGTCCCTTCTATTCGTACCTATAGTTGGTGCTGGAGTTGGTAGGTGTACGTCCAAGAGACTTGACTCTCTGGGCTGTCCATGTGCCAGCTGGGCCCTGAGCCTTAGTGGAGTTGCAACACCTACTCTCCAGTTCATTGGACTCACCCAGGACAACTAACAAGGAGGTGAGGATGGACAACCACCACACCAAGGAACCAAGAGAGTCTACAATTGCAAGCAAGAGAGTCCCATCCATTAGCCATATGAGATCGAAATCCCCTCTCAATTAGTGGTGGAATAGGCATCACCATCCAAGAATCCTCAGGATTGGGGAATAAAATATGGACTAGAGTGGACAGCCTATATTGATGAAAGAAGAAATTGATGAACTCAACAGACCAATCACAAGTAAAGAGATAAAATCAGTCATCAAAAATCTCCCAACTAAGCAGAGCCCAGGAACAGATGGATTCACAGCTGAATTCTACCAAACATTCTGGAAAGAAGTTAAACCATCCTGCTTAAACTCTTCCAAGAAATAGAAGTGAAGGGAACATTGCCTAACTCATTCTATGATGCCAACATCACCTAATACCAAAGTCACACAAAGATGCCACAAGAAAAGAAAACTATAGACCAATCACTCTAATGAACCTAGATGCTAAAATCCTCAACAAAATACTTGCTAATATTCACCAACACATCAAACAAATTATACACCATGACCAAGTGGGTTTCATCCCTGGGCAAGAATGTTTCAAGATAAGAAAATCAATCAATGTAATAGACCACATAAACAGATGGAAAGAAAAAAATCACATGATCATCTCTATAGATGAAGAAAAAGCATTTGACAAAATACAGCACCCTATCCTGATAAAAACACTTCAAAAGATTGGAATAGAAGGACACATCCTCAGCATGATGAACGCTGTATATGAAAAACCCACAGATAACATCATATTGAATGGCGAAATCTTAAAGCTTTCCCTCTAAGATTGGGAACAAGACAAGGATGCCCACTTTCACTGCTATTATTTAACATTGTGTTAGAAGTACTTGCTCCAGCACTTAGGCAAGAAAAAGATACAAAAAGCGTTCGAATTGGAAAAGAAGAAGTAAAAATTTCTTTCTTTGTTGAGAAATCTACAACAAAGCTTCTAGAGCTTCTAAATGAGTTCAGTAAAGTGGCAGGGTATAAGATCAATGTGCAAAAATCAGTAGCATTTCTACACCAATAATGAGCAATCTGAGGAGGAAATCAAGAAAAAAAATCCCATTGAAAATAGCAACTAGAAGAATCAATTACCTAGGAATAAATTTACCTAAAGATGTAAGTGACTTATACACGGAGAACTACACAAAATTGTTAAAGGAAATCAAAGAAGACTTAAATAAATGGAAGAATATTCCCTGTTCATGGATAGGAAGACTAAACATCCTTAAGATGTCTATCCTACCCAAACTGATTTACACATTTAATGAAATCCCAATAAAAATTACCACAGCATTTTTTACTGAATTGGAAAAGCTAACTATGAAATTTATTTCAAAGGGCAAGAGGCCCTGAATATCCAAAGATATATTGAAAAAGAAAAATGAAATAGAAGGAATCACACTATCTAACTTTAAGACATACTACAAGGCTATAGTGGTCAAAACTGCACGGTATTGACCCAAGGAAAGACATAGTGAACAATGGAAACAAATTGAGAGTTCTGATATAGATCCCCACATATACAGTCACCTGATATTCAACAAGACTATCAACCTCTTTCAAATGGGAGAGAATGGCCTCTTCAACAAATGGTGTTTGGAGAACTGGATATCCATATCCAAAAGAAAGAGAGAGGAATACCACCTCACACCTTATACAAAAATTAACTCAAGAAAGATCAAAGATAAATATAAGAGCCAAGACCATAATGCTCCTAGAAGATAATATAGGGAAGCATCCACAGGATCTTGTATTAGGAAATGTTCTCATGAATTTTACACCCAAAGCATGAGCAATGAAAAAAAAATAGAGAAATTGGACCTTCTCAAAATTAAAAACTTTTGCACCTCAAAGGAGTTTGTCAAGAAAGTGAAAAGGCAGCCTACTCAATGGGAGAAAATATTTGGTAACCATATATCTGATAGGGGCCTAATATCCAGCATATATAAAGAAATCCTACACCTTGAAAATAAAAAGACAAACAGTCCATTTAAAAAACGAGCAAGTGATTTGAATAGACACTTCTCCAAAGAAGAAATACAAGTGACTAAAAAGCACATGAGTAAAAATCAAATTTTTCACAATACATACCAATATTTGTAAAATGATATATAAACACATATGCATATATGTGCATTTGTTTACATAAATGTTATTTGTTATATATATATATATGTTAAATATATATATATATTTAAAGGTGCTTAGATTACCTAAATATTACTCAGAAATTACAG
>JAQZBX010020728.1:0-32845 GCA_029593785.1 Cabassous unicinctus | reverse complement strand
TTTTCTTCTTGTTGTATTTCTTCTTATCAGAAGAGACAAATGCTCTTGGATATTCCACTAAATGATCACTTTGGTTTTGTCAGGAAAAGGGAATGAATAGAAAAAGAATAGAATAAACAATAGTATTTACAGCATGATTTCAGAAACTTCATTAATTTATTCTTGCTGATATAACAAACCACCACAAACCTAGTGGCTTAAACCAACATAAATTTATTATCTTACATCTGGAAGCCACAAGTCTAGAATCAGAGTGTCAGCAGGATTCATTCTTTCTGGAGGCTTCCAGGGTGAACCCATTTCCTTGCTTTTTCTAGCTTCTAGAGGCTGCTTGCATTCCTTGGTTCATGGCCTCCTTCCAGCAATCACATTATTTCAGCTTCTTCTTCTTTTATCACATCTCCTTCTCTGATTCTTATCTTCAAAAGTCTTTTTTGCCATGTAGGGTATCGACAAGTTCTGGGATTATGATGAGAGTATCTTTGGGGGACCATTATTCTATATACCACAGAGACCATGGTAAGGTGTTGGTCCCTACAAGTGCATCTACCTGTACATCTTCAAATTTCATGAAAAGAGGGAAGCAGATGTGGCTCAAGCGATTGGGTTCCCATCTACCATCTGGAAGGTCCAGGGTTTGATTCCCGGGGTCTCCTGTTAAAAAAGCAAGCTGGCCCGTGCGGCAAGCTAGTCCACACGGAGTGCTGGTGTAGCAAGATGACATAACAGAAAAAGAGACATAGAAGAGAGACAATAAGAGGTATAGCAGACCAGGGAGCTGAGGTGGCGCAAGAGATGGCGCAGCCTTTCTCCATTCCAGAAGGTCCCAGGATCAATTCCCGTGCTGCCTAAAGAGAAGACAAGCAGACACAGTGAGTGCAAAACAACAAGAATGGGGGGAGAAATAAATAAATCTTAAAAAAAAAAATCCATGAAAAGAGCTCAGAGCTTTTTATTACACAAGTGAAGCTAAGGGGAGCAGATGTAGCTCAAGTGGTTGAGTGCCTGCTTCCCATGTATGAAGTCCCAGGTTTGACCCTTAGCACCTCCTGAAAAGAACAAAACCAACTCTCACTGGGAAGCAGATATAGCTCAGTGGTTGAGCGTCTGCTTCCCACATACGAGGTCCTGAGTTCAACCCCCGATATCTCCTTAAAAAAAGAAAAACGAAAAGAAAAAGAAAAAGAGCTGGAGAAAAGGGTAGAACATGGTCTTTAAAATAAAAAATGACTGAGGAACAAATCCTTATTTAAGGTTTTGGGCGAAGCATGAAGGAAATGAAAGAAGCACAAGCCCCCTCAGAGAAGGGCACAGAAAGGAATCTGGGAATGATGAAAAAGTAACTATCTGTACAATGATTAACAACTTACCAAGTGTTTCATTGCATGATTTCATGGGACTCTCAAAATAGCTCTTTGATATTACCATCTTTAATCCTGTTTGGTTTTTTTTTTTTTTTTTACTTTTTTGAGCTTTTTTTTTTAAGAGAAGTTATAAGTTAACAGAAAAATTGTGCATACAATACAGAGTTCCCATATACCATCCTAGTATTAACACCTTGCATTAGTGTAGTATATTTGCTATAGTCACTTCAATAAATGATGGAAAACTGGATATCCATATGCAAAAAAAGAAGGTAGATCCTTACTTCACACTACATACAAAAACAACTCAAAATGGATCAAAGACTTAAATATAAGAACCAGAACTATAAAACTCCTAGAAGAAAACATAGGGAAGCATCTTTAGGACCTTGTGTCAGGAAATGGTTTCTCAGACTTTATACCCAAGCCACTAGCAACAAAAGAAAAAATGGATAAATAGGACCTCATAATAATTAAAAACTTTTGTGCATAAAATGACTTTAAAGTAAAAATACAACCTTTCAATGGGAGAAAATATTTACAAACCACATAACCAATAAGGGTTTAATTCCAAGATATGTAAAGAAATCCTACAACTCAACAATAAAAAGGCAAATAGCCCAATTAAAAATGGGCGAGACTGAATAGACATTTTTCAAAAAAAAGATATACAAATGGCCAAAAAGCACATGAAAAGATGCCCAACATCATTAGCTATTAGGGAAATGCAAACAAAACCACAATGAGATAACATTTCACACTCACTAGAATGGTTATGATTTAAAAATGGAAAATTACAAGTGTTGGGGAGGATGTGGAGATTTGGAAAAACTCATTCATTGTTGGTGGAAATATAAGATGGTGCAGCTGCTGTGCAAGACAGCTTGGCCATTCCTCAGAAAGTTAAGTATAGAATTACCATATGACCCAGCAATCCCACTTCTAGGTATATGTCCAAAAGAACTGAAAGCAGAAACTTGAACAGATTTTTGCACATTGATGTTCACAGAGGCATTCACAATTGCCAAAAGAGAAGCAACCCAAGTGTCCATCAACCAATGAATGAATTAGAAAAATACAAACAGTTAAATATAATTCAGTCCATTAAAATTAATGAAATTCTGATTCATGCCAAAACATGGATGAACCTTGATGACAACATGTTGAGTTAAATGTCAGACACAAAAGGAAAAATATTGTATGATCTCACTGATGAAATAAGTAGAATAAGCACAATCATAGAGTCAAAAACTAGCATATAAGTTACCAGGGGTTGGGGCGGTTGGTAGGAAATGGGGAGTTAATGCTTAAATTATGAAGAGTTTCTATTTGGGTTGATGAAAAGTTTTGATAATGAATGGTGGTGATGGTGGCACAACATTGTGAATATAATCAATAGCACTGAGTTATATATTTGAATGTGGTTAAAAGGGGAATTTTTAGGTTGAATGTATGTTACTAAAATAAATTGTTTTAAAAAAAAACATAGGACTGTAAAAACAAACAGTGAACCCTATTGTAAACAATGGGCTATAGTTAATAATACACTTATAAAAATGTACTTTCATAAATTGTAAGCCTGTCTTAAGTTATGTAAATTGAGGCTACTATTAGGTGGCTTTCTCAAGGCACACAGCAAATGAGAGACATAGTGAGGACTTATAGTCACATATCGAACACCAACCATAATTTTGCCTAAGATTCACTTGAGATTGTTAGCAAATATTGTTGATATCATGCACATTTTATGGCATAAAAAATTCTGTAAGACTAGTTGATTTTGGAAATAATTTCTTCTAGAGAAGAAAGACTAAACTAAGCTACTTTAAAAGATGCTATCCTAGTTGCGGTTCTGTTAGAAAAACAGAAAATAAGCTAAATCTTTGAAACAGAGGGGATTTTACATAGGATATTGGTTTTACAGTTGTTGGAAGTTTGAGAAAGCAAAAAGGTGTTACTAACCCAGATGTTAGAAACCCCAGGAAACAGTGATTGTCACTAAAGCTGGAGGATAAATAATGGTACATGACTTTCTAGAACCTCCAAGATATTTGGGGGATTGCTACCTACACCACTGGTGCTAGTACCTCCAAAGGAGGGGCATGTCTGTTTGGAATTAGTACCTCTGAGGGGTTCACCACAGGTGATGATAAGAGTACCAAGGAAGCTGTAGCCCAGAGCTGTAGCTGTCTTAAACTGCTGGGATGAGGCTGATCTCCATGGGGGACCAGAAAAAAGCACCTTCTCTCCTCCTTCTCTCCCTTACTGTCACCAATTGTCAGAAGCTATTAGGAAGCCAAAACAAGGAGTTTTGGGAAATATGAACTTTAGACTCCAGCCCTAGCAGCCCAGGGCCGAAAATAGAAGGATGAGCAAAGGATGACAGGAAATAGGTAAATCATCAGCACAGATTCTAAACTTCTTCACCGATACCATCTATTTACTTACTATGCACCAGGCTTTCGTCTGCAAAAAAAGTTATTTAATTTTATAATCTTGTGAGGCAAGTGTCATTATCTCTATTTTGCATATGAGGTAATGAAAGTGTCCAAGGTACCCACAGTTATTAAGTGGTAGAGTCAGAATGAAAACCATCAGTGTAAATTTACTCATATTACATATTTCTATGCCAGTATCCCCTTCACTATGCCTATAAACTCCACATTAATATTTTCTTTTATCTTCCTTTCTGAGCTAGTTTTGTAACTTATATTTTACTAATAACAGATTCCTTACTTGAACACAGAATCTCTTTATATACCTGCTTTCTTAATTCCTGAACTAAACTGTTATAGTTATTAAAAGTGGAGCCAGACTGCATAAGTATAAATACTATTCCATCTCTTATTATCTGTGTGCCTTGGCAAAACTGCATAAACTTTCTGTGCCTCAGTTTCCTCATCTGTAAAATGGAGATAACAATGGAGTACCCATCTCATAAAGTATATGTGAAGGTAAAGTCTGTTAATACGTGGAAAGTGCTTAAAGTCTTCCTGACACTACACTCAAGCCTTTTTTGTGATTATTATCATAATTAGGATCAGCAACAATCCTTAAGGAAATATTAACTTTCTATGATCTTACCCTACCAAACATGCCCAATCAATTCAGCAACAAATTATTTATGTTCATTGATCAGTATGACCCTCTCTAGCTTTTTGACTACTAGATAGAAAAATGACCACCTCTTCTAGCATGGTAGACTTACTTGGACAATGGGTTAGAATTCCACCCAAACTCTAATTCCATTTGTACCTCTCCTTTCGGAAAGGCTGAAATGAGATTATTGCCATATGAATGTAGCAAGGCACTCACCCAAACTATGTGGAGGTTGGTTGGTAATGCGTAGCTTTACAGGTCTCAGCCATCTCCCCTCTTCTCTTTGGCTATTCCTCTTTCTGATTAAACATCTGCATGTGTGTAGGCCCAGCTGTCCAGCCCTTCACATTGAATTATTTTATGTGTCACTTGCCTCCCACATGGCTGGGCACCCTGGCTGGCTCTTGGGATGTCTCCATCTCTTTTTCCATGCTGGCATCCACCAGCAACTTTCTCAAGTTATCTGCACCATCTCTTTTGATTCCTTGAAAGAATGAATGGGCATGGAGAGGTATCCCAAAAGAGAATTTGGTGATATTCTGTGCTTTATGCCTCAGGTATTCCCTCTGTCAATCTTCTTTCCAAGTATATATAAAACAAAAAGACTCAGAAGTGAACCTGATACATTCCTAATGGAAGAGAGATAGGGTCTTAAACAGTACAGTTGATATTTAACAGCAAACTAAACAAAGAGCCCAGACAAAGGAAGGGGAGCACACCTTGTGATGACCATGTAGATAATAAGAAGAAACTGGCTTGTGTGAAAATTGTGGCTGAGTTTGGGTCTTCACTCTCCCCAACAGGGACCAGTCAGAAGGAGATAATGACCTTTTGAACCCATCTCTAATAGGTAGAGGCATATATCCTCCCTCCTCCAATATCCACACCTCTCTCTACTATTTCTCCTCCATGCCCAAAGATTGCCAAATACAGTAGCTAGAGATTTCAAGTGATTAAATAGATATCATCGCTGAATCATAAGGCTTGTGAATTTTAAGATCCCTGTTAACTGCTTCCCTCAATGAATATTTATTGAGCCCTTACTATATTCAAGATTAATCTCCCATCATGTTCTTTTTGTCTGTTCTTATCAGTCGCCACTAGGAGCCCAGGCCTCCCAGGCAAAATACACAAACGAAATTAAAATAGTGTGATTACTCTGCAATTCTCCTAGCACCTCCAAACAAACTGTTAACCAAAAACCCTTCTTATGTAGAAACTCTGGAGTCTTCACTGAACAGAGGGTAGTTTGGTTACATATACACAAGGCACTTTCATTAATGTTGCAAGGGTAGTCAACATTAGAATCAAGTATTGATGCAGTTGGAGGACTCACTTAAGAGTAGATTGAGACCATTTAGTTCACTGAGACAGCTTGGCCATTTTCTATCTTCTCAAATGTCCTTCATTACCCTTAACAACTACTGGTGCTCCTGGTCGTGTCCATGATGCATCAGAAGTGATTACACTGAAGTTGTTGTGGATGCCCCTGTTGTTTCAAAGGTAAGACAGGAAATTAACTATTTGATGAACAGCCACTATTCTACTGTATATGAAGCTTGCAGTTAGTTAGGTTCTTACATAGATAATCTAAATTGTCTAGAGATCACTTTCTCTCTGAATGAACGTAAACCAATTCATCCCTGAAAGGACTGTCACAAAGATAAATCCACAGACTGTTTATTCAAGTGCAGAAATTTTGATTTAACTCTCATGTCTTTGTCTGGGATTTAATACCGTGGTTACTTTTAGTGACTTAACACTGTTTTCAAGAATGAACTAAGCAGTTATTTGCTTGTGGCACCTCAATAGTAACTGTACCAAGACCCCTTGATAAAGAACATTAGAGTCAAAGGAGAGAGTGGAGAGAAATTCATTGTTAAGTAAAAGTAAAGGGGGGTAGCAGCAGTATGATGTACATCCTTCATTAAATCATGTAGCAAATAGTGAGTATGTATGTGCCAGGAACTGGGTCACACACTGGGTATGGAATGGTTTAAAAGAAATTTGGTCTCTGCCCTCTTGAGCTTACAACTAAATATAAAGAACTGATCATTAAACACAAAATCAGAAAGATCTTTTCATCAATCATGGCTTTGCCTCTAGCTACCTTGGACAAGTTGTTTAGTCTCTGTGGGCCTCAAATTTCCCATCTATAAAATGAATGAGTTGGACTAATAGCAGTTCTTTGCAGATTTGTAGTTCTGTAGATTTTATTTGCCCTATGAAAAATTATTTTGCATGTCTTTTAGTAGCTACCTTCTAGTTCTGTGACCCTATGATTTCATAAGCTCTATGTTGAAGTATCTTCATAGGGAAAAACTATTATCAGTTATTGATTTTGTTTATCTCCCTTTTAAGAATTTCTGTACGGAAGTTTAAGAATCTGCTAGCAAATTAAAATAGCTACCATTCAATTCCTATGGTATCTCATGATTTTTTTATTACCATTATCTTTTATCATTGTTATTTATGACTTTTTAGTGAATTTTAATTAAATAACTATTTTTTCCAGCAAATAAAAATGATTTTGAGTATAAAATGGTTCATGATGTAGAATATATACATATTTATTCTGTTACTGCGTGTTCTTTATCTGACAGATTTCTTGTTGTACATACAAATGATTGGATTTTCTCTGACCTTGGAATCTTGTGAGATTCAATAAATACATTTATAGGATTTCTTTAAGAATTCAGTTTCCTTTGCATTATTAAAAATTCAAATGTACATTAAAATGGCTAGAATAATTTTTATACTTTTAAAATTCTTTCTTTGAATTCATTTATATTTGCGGTCTCCCATTTCCCTCCCTCTGCTCTCAACTTCCTCTTTAAACCTGCATGATTCTTGAAAACAATAGTCTATAGTTTAGTAACTTCATTATGTGCTCACCTCTGGAGCCTAAGACACATATTACGTGCTCTGCTCTGGAGCTCAGGATGCATAGAGCCCAGGATGTATATTTTGCCCTGATTTATTCAGGTTTTCTAAGCATTTTTCACCTACCTTATACTAATAGCTATTTTCACAAGGTCTTCATTACTTCCTAATTCTGCAAATTCCATTTCCTTATTTATCTTTCCAAAGACAGAGTTGAAAAAGGAGTTCATTACCTCAGCTCTTTTAAAATCATTATTAATTTCACTTCTTTCCTTATTTGTTAATGGCTCTATATATGCTCAAATATTTCTTTTCACTGGGACAGTTGTAAAACACCTTCTTACTCCCTTCAATGTATTTAGCCAGCATTAGCTCATTATTCCTTTTTCACCCCTTTTTTTGAAACACTTTCAAATTTACAGCACAGTTACAAAAATAATACAAACACCATACAGAGTACTCCAAGATACACCTATCCCACCTCTCACAGATTCATAGCCAACAATTTTAACATTTTGCCACATTTGTCATATCTATCTATTTATCTATCTATCCATTCATCCATCCATTTTCTGAACACTTGAGTATAGGTTGCATACATCATGCTCTTTGAAGAATTAATATTGCCATGTGCATTTCCTAAGAACAAGGATTTTCACTTATGTAACCACCTTAAGTTCAGTTATAAAGTTCAAGAAATTTACCTTACAATTCAATTTTTTTATATGTCCCAATAATGCCCCTTTGAGCCTTTTATCTTCCCTTACTAGATCCCGTCCAGGATTATGTATTGCTTTTAATTGTCATTGTCTCTTTAGTTACTCTTTCTTTCTTTCTTTTTTTTTTTCAAACTGTTGTATACGAACACATATACAACAAAACCTTTTCCATTTCAATCACTTACAAGCATACCATTGAATAGGATTAATCACATTCACAACATTACAGTACCCTCGTCACTTCCATTATTAAAACTTGCCCATCTCCCCAGATAGAACCCCTACACCCAGTATGCATTAACTTCTCATTATCCTGGCTCCCCACCCCTGGCAACTTGTACTCTAATTTCTGTCTCTACGAGCTTGCATATTTTCTGATATTTTCTTTGTAGTTACCACAGGGCTTAAATTTAACATCCTAAATCTGTAATAGTCTTGTTTCCCTTGATATCAACTTAACTTCAATAGCATACACAAACTATGTTCTAGACCGCTCTCTACCCCCAACTTTATGTAGTTCTTGTCACAAATTACATGTTTATGCATCATGAGTGCAAAGCCACTGGTTTATCAAAGCATTTTATGCATCTGCCCTTTAGATCCTGTAGTAAGTAAAAAGTGGAGTTACCAACCGAAAATGCAATGGTAATGGCAATCATCTGTACCCATGTTGTTACCCTCACCAGAGATCTTCATTTCTTCCTGCAGCTTGGATCTACTGACTGTTATCCTTTCCTTTCAACCTGCAGACTTCTCTTTAGCATCTCTTGTAGGGTTGATCTAGTGGTGATGAACTACCTCAACTTTTGTTTATCTGGGATTGTC
The DNA here is from genome assembly GCA_029593785.1 of Cabassous unicinctus. Taxonomy (NCBI): domain Eukaryota; kingdom Metazoa; phylum Chordata; class Mammalia; order Cingulata; family Chlamyphoridae; genus Cabassous; species Cabassous unicinctus. Next base: position 23,955 of record JAQZBX010020728.1, on the reverse strand, counting down.
TTAATTTCTTCTTCAGAGTGGAAAGATGATTTGACAGATATAGAATTCTTGGTTGGCAAATTTTTGCCTTTAGCACTTTAAATATGTCATCCTACTGCCTTCTTACCTCCATGGTTTCCAGTGAGAGCTTGGCACTTTAATCTTATTGAGGCTCTTTTTTATGCAACATATTGGTTCTCTCTTGCATCTTTCAGAATTCTCTTTATTGTTGGCATTTGACAGTTTGGTTGTCAAAAGAGCATGGTTCTTTTTGTGTTTATCCTGTTTAGAGTTCATTGAATGTCTTGGATGTGTATATTCATGTCTTTCATTAAATTTGGGACGTTTTCTGCCATTATTTCTTTAAATACTCTCTCTGCCCCTTTCCCTCTTTCTTTTCCTTCTGGACTCCCACAGAGTATGTTGGTGTGCATGTTGGCATCCCAAAGGCTCCTCAGCCTCTGTTCACTTTTCTTCATTCTTTCTTCTTTCTGCTTCACAAACTGGATGATTTCAATTGTCTTATCTTCAAGTTCTCTGTTTCTTTTTCCTGCCAGCTCCACTCTGCTGTTGAACACTTCTAGGGAATTTTTAATTTCTGTCACTGTGGTCTTCAGCTCTGTTTGTTTCCTTTTCATAATTTCCATCTTTCTATTGATATTCTCCTTGTGTTCATGTGTTGTTTTCCTGGTTTCCTTTAGTTCTTTGTCCATGTTTTCCTTGAGCTCTTTAAGCATATTTAAGACCTTGGTTTGTTTGTTTTTTTCTTTTTTTTAAGTGCCTTAAATGTCCCATATGTGATCTTCCTCATTGATGGTTTCTAACTCTTTAATATTTTCCTTTGCCTGGGCCATTGTTTCCTGTTTCTTTGTATGTTTTGAAACCTTTTGCTAAAACCTGGGTATTTTTATATTTTATTGTGTCATGGCTGGAATTTAGGCTTTGAGGCATCTGTTCCTTAAGCTTGCATCTAGTTAGTATTATGACAGTTTTCCTTGAATGCCAGGAGCTCACAAAAAGAAGGGAAAAAAGAAAACACCTTTCCTAGTCCTTGCAGATAGACCTGTGAATGCTCTCCTTCAGGGCTTATCTATGCAATGAGTTTAGAGAACAGCTCCAGGCCAAATCATAGTGGCTTTCCTGATCCTTTCTACACAGAAATCTTGTCTTGGGCATGTACATGTGACCCTAGGAATTCCCCATTTACATGGATATGAGTTTCCTCTCTTCCCAAGGAAACAGTTTGCTCTCTGTCTGGGGCACTGCACTGTATATCCAACAACCAGCAATCCCTTGTCCAAGGCAGCATGACTTGACTGCTCTCCCACAGTGTTCTGTAGGAAAGTTCCATGAGCTGCCTTCTGCATGTAGAGCTTGTTCTGGGATGGCGGATCCCTCAGGCCACCACCAGATAGATTGGGCCAGACATACATCCTCCTAGTATGTGTATGAGAGTTACTCTTCCTTCTGGAACTGGGATCAGGGATCCAATGAGCCAGTGAGCGGTGGGGGTGGGGAGCCAGAGGGTAACACAAGGCTGCTTTTAAGTAACTTTTTCCTTTATTTGGCACTCACCCTGTTACTACAGTTCTTTAACTGGTTTCTGGAACTTTGAGAAAGATGTTTCAGCTAGTTAGTTCTTGCTGGTTGTTCAAAGCTTCTGGGGGAGACAGAGCCCTGAAGTGTCTCACTCCACCACCTTGATTGGGGGTCCTCATTATTCCTTTTTGGTTGTCCTTCTTATTCTGTTCCTGGGAGTCCTGATAGATTTCTGTATCCTTTGGAGGCAAAGAGAGAGGCAGGGTCAGATCCAGGTTTATATGTCCTTCTTACCAAAAAAAGATTATAAATTTGAGTACAAATGTGATTATTTATTAAAGAAAAAAGCTGAAAAATACTACAAATATCACAAAATACAGAAAAATAACAATCGTTTTCTTAATTAATTGCCTCACACACCTCTATAATACTTTCCTGCATTTTTTGGCTACATACTCTTTGATTATCTCTTCATATACTAATAATTTTATAATATATAAGATTGTCAGATTCAGCAAATAAAAATACAAGCTTTCCAGTTATATTTGAATTTCAGACAAATAATGAATAACTTTTAGTCTGAGTATGTCCCATGCAACATTTGGGACCTACTTACACTGAAAATTATTTGTTGTTTACCTGAAATTCAAATTTAACTGGGTGCTCTGTGTTTTATCTGGCAACTCTAGTAATATCATTTTCTACAAAAAGAATAGAAAGATAATTTAGTCTCTGGAATCAGAATTTTAAATTTACTGGTAATTTAGAAAAATTTCTGCAACTTCTCAACTTGGTACTGGTAATGTTATGAAAAACTTAAGGATTGTCAAATTTAGGAAAACCACTATCCAATTTCTTTCATATATGAGCTGAAAATTTTTTGAAGAATTTCCCAAAAGCTAACCTCTAGCTCTGCAAATTTTAAACATGGTTCTTTTCCACCAGTCACACTCTTCTGGTGCTGGTACTATGGGACATGTCCATGTGTCAAGTCCATAGGCTCTGCACCTTAGTGTCACAATGCCTGGTGTTCCTGGGATTGTGAACTTTGTAACTATAACCCACTGCATCTAAGTCAAAGATAGCCCTAATTTAATTTCCCCTTAGTCTGCTCTCAAAATGTCCATGGCTCCTTCAGTGCCATCTGACAGGAGAGGAAGGTAAAATGGAACGAGCCAGTGGTCTTGACAGATTGCAGTTAAAAGATCTTACTTTTGCAAATTTAACAAAAATATAACTTGCCAGACAGATAACTAGCTCCAGCTCCTCTCTAGAGTCTTGGAAGGGACTTGAGCAAGTGAAGGACCTTAAAGTTTAAACTTCATTAAAGTTGCAGTGAATCTGCCTTTGGCAGTGTTGAGTGTACGGGTATGGCAGGAGAGGGGACTTTATTCTCTTTTTTCTTTTATCCAGAATAACAATAGCATGTTCTCATTTCTCATTTGCTTTTTCTTTTCTTTCTCTCTCCTCTGCTCTTCTGTCTGCCTCTCCTCCCTCTGTCTTTCTCTCCTGCTCATATCTCAGTATAGAACATTACTTTTTCATGGAAAAAATCTACAGGACTTCAATGATGTTATTTTTGAGGGTTCTTCAGCTCTTAAATCTTGGATTTTAATATATCTTCTCAAAGTCCTCTCAATGTTATCAATGCATTAGATTCAATTCTCCAAGCTATAATTCTTTGAAACCTAAAACTGTTCAAGGACTTGGACTATGAAGCTATTACTTACTCTGCTGAATTAAGGTTGCTCCTTCTCAGGGATATCAAACTTCCTTAATAGTTTTACAGTTTCAGTGACTTTGTTTTCTTTAGGAAGAATCTTTATCAGCTGGGTTCCCCTGTGGTAGACTTTCACTTATCATGACCCAGATCCATGCATATCTTTAGGATCAACTGTATAATAAATGATATCTGAATCTCAAATCTCATAAATTGTGGAGTCCACTTTTCCACATACTGTGAGGCCTTTAGTCTGAGTTTCTAAATGAAGATTGGCATGAGAAACCCCTGCGTTTAGAATTAGTACTCCAAAGCAGATATCCACTGTCCCTGATCATCTAATCACTCCTTCTTACTTTTAACACACTTGCTATTATTCTTTCTTTCTTTATTCCAAAAAAATAAATATTTATTCTTTCTTTCTTTATTCCAAAATCCCATTGTGAACACACTGTCTTCATAAATAATGGAATGTGTTTAAGACTTTCATTTTCCCTTTTTAAGCCTCTTAATTAGTGTAGATGATCTCCTTGGCCACTTAACGGAAAAGAGTTTTTACTTCCTAGTAAAGTATATCGAATAGGTTTGAATGAAAGTAAAAGTTGACTCCATTGTAAAACTACTGTGCAACTCCCTTATAGAGCTTTCCTCTTCTTGGAATAGAACCTCCTTTCCTTTGGCTTCATCTATCACTCCATTTGGTTCTGATGGAGCTGAATCAGAGCACTTTGTCTCACTAGCTATAATGATTGGCCAGGGTCAAGGTCAGAGTCCTTTCTTCTTTCCCCTTTGGGGTTGCTGAACTGAGATGGAAAGATAATATGGCTTAGAGTTGGCCTGTATCTGTTATACCCTCAACCTTTTCACCTGCTACATGGAGGAATCCTTTCTAGGTTAAGAGAAGCATAAACCAGAGGTGGAGAAATAGGCAATCCAGTGTGATAATGGGTGAGTATGTGGCCTAAAGGAGCTCCATTGCTGGACTTCCTAGTTAAATTAGACAATTAGACAATCAATTCACTCTTTGGAGTGTTTTCTTATTTGTTTGTTTGCTTACTTAAGCCTGGAAACCAAAGTCAAATCACCGGGAAATCATGCATGCCCAAGTTCTTTACTTCATGGTAGAAAAAATAACGCAAGAAGATATGAACTGATCTTAAAACAGTACAAATGGGACCAGGTTCTGAGTATTTCAAATGTCAAATTTTTAAGACCAAAAAAGCTGGGCTTCGGGAACGTTGGTCTATTTTAACTGTGTGCCTGTAAAGCCAGTCCCAGCCTGTGAGTATGGATAGAGGTTTTCTCCTGAAAGAAATGTATCTGCAAATTGTCAATCATCTTGCAAATAGGCCTTGAACTTGTAGAGGGAAGGGCTGCAAGAAGCCTTTTTTCTCTCTCTGGAGTTGAGACATATGGAGGTTCAGATGGACCGGGACTCTGAAGCCTAAGATGCTTGGAGCATACTTAGACAATGAAGTGAGGTGGGCTTGCCACATGGGAGAGGACCAGAGGCCAGGAAGGGGATTGTGCCATAAAGATGTCAGTGGCTATCACCAGAAGAGAACAGTACACCATCAACATCAGGACACTCATCAACAGCAGAAGCACCACGTGATAGCGTGGAAAATAGGACGAGAAGAATGTGAAGAACCCGTTCCTGCACACAGCCTTCTGGGAAACAGAAGCAGCAGGGGAATAATTTCAGGGGAGATATTTTCTGATGATTAGGAAAGTAGGGGCTCAGGGAGAAATTATGAACTAATTTTGTATTCAAAGTTTAGTGAGGACAGAAGCATTTGGGCTTTATACAGATGTGATCTTCAATAGCTAATTCCATCAGGCTATTGCTAATTGGATTTTCAGAGACCTGCCAGCAGAGAGTTCTTTTTGAGGAGTGCTCAATTCTGAAGCTTTGTACCAACCCTCTATTAAACTGACGAGTTCCAATGGAATGGTGCCAGGAAATTACTGGTTTTAATACCATCTCCTCTTGGTTGTAGCTGTCATTATAGGCCATAGTTTATGTACTTTAATTAAAATGGAAATGGTGTTCTTTAAACTTGAACTCTGAGGTGGTTCATGCAGCTGGCACTTTTTTAAAAAAAGAAAGTAAATAAAACTGACATTTTCATTCTTAATATATCTAGCCCAGATTACACTTCTGAATCAGCTTTCTGCCTAAAAATATATATCTCATTGACACACTAATTCTTGGCATATAACAATGATTATCAGGTACAGTGTTTGAATACCACTTTAATATTTACAAAGAGATTTCAGGTCCTTTATCTTTTTTTGTTCATCAATAGCCCAATGAAGCTTATAGAGCAAGAATTATTGTTATTCTCCACGTGCAGGTGACACAATTAGGTTTAATGAAGTGAAGTGTTTTGACCAAGGTCACACAGATGGTAAATGGTGTTTCTATGTCTTTTGAATCTGGATTCTACTCTCTTTCCCTTAGGCTCTTATTTCCTACCTAAATTTTGTTGGTGGCACTTATTCCTTATGATACCTTGTGAGTATCATTTACTAGGTTAAGAGGGACTTTGGGCAGGCCAAGGCATTCAGCTTGGATTTAATACATGATCATCAGAGTGAGCATACAAGGTCAACCAGAGCACCGAATTGGGAGAAATGGGTAGGTCAGGATTATATTTATATTCTGCCACATGGAAAAAACACTGTGCCATACTATGAATTTCTCCATCTATAGAAAAATCCTTGACTAAATGATCTTTAAGTTTCCTTCAAGCCCATATATGTAACATTCTTCTACTTATTATCCTTGGTTGCAGAACAAATTTTACTTTTATATTATCTTTTGAGAGTTTTACTCTATGTCATATTATTTGCACTAAATAATTTTATCTTATTTCTACTTTCTATTAGTGAAGAAACTAGTAGATCTAGTAGAAAATACTTTTAACCAATCTCACATAAAATCTCTTTGTATGTCTATATCTCAAAAAATTTCAAGACAATCAAGCTACAAGGAGTCAATATTCTTACATTCCTGAGGTAAACAATGGTTTTATAAACTTTTGGATGTCATTGCACATTTACCATAATGGTTTGAAACACATTTGTGAGGGGTTTAGAGAAATTTATACTTCTAAAGATATTTCATTTATTAAGACCATATGTCACCACAAGTCAGTGAACACCCAACAATATTTCCTCTGTGACAGATCCTTCTGGGAAGAAAATCACCCAAATATCTCTGAAGTTTAAAAACCCCACAAAACAATTTTATATTTCTATGACTCAGAGGTACTTTTGCCATTAAATACAAGAAAACCGGCCTTATTCATTGTATTAGTTTGCCAAAGGGGTGCCAATGTAAAGTACCAGAAATCTGTTGGCTTTTATAAAGGGCATTTATTTGGGGAAAAAGCTGACAGTTACAAGGCCCTAAAGAGTCCAGCTCAAGGTTGCTTTCTCACCAAAGTCAGTTGCCACATGTTGAAGCAAAATGGTCACTGATCTCTGTGAGGGTTCAGCCTTCCCCTCTGAGCTTCCTCTTTCTCAGCTGCAGGGTGGCTTAGGGCTTGTTTCACAGACCTTCCTCTCTTTCCTGGCAGAGGGCTCGTTTCTTTCTGGGCCTTCTCAGCTGCTCTGTTCTCTTCCCAAGGTTAGCTGTAAACTATCACTTGAATGGTTCATCTCTCCCCAGGGCTCCAGCATAAAAAATGACAGAGGTCTCTCTCTTTCCTAATCTAGGGGAACAGGCCCACACCTCAGAGCAGTGGGGTGTTGACCTCACTCTCCCCAACCTATGGGGAACAGGCCCAACCCCCTCAGAGAGGTGGGGTGGTGACCTAATTCTCCCCAACCATCAGGGAATGCTCTCCACAGTCTGCAGCCTGGGGCAGACAAACTCTGAAGAGTGGGCTGGAACACACATATTTCTGATTTTGTAGAATCAGAGAAGAATTTTTTTCATACCTACCCAAATGAAGATAAACCTACTGTAACCTCACACTGTTGCTAGACAATTCTGTCTCTTCCTTTTTACATACCCTCCATTCCATGCCCAGTGGTCTCTCCTCAACTTTTCCCATCATGAAAACTGAATAATCTGAGATTGTCTTTTATACTTATTTATTGTCAGATTATGCTTCAGTTCTTTGTTTGTTTTCATTTTTATTCAACAAATATTTATTGAGCACCTGCTATGTTCCAGGTGCTAGAGGGAGATACATCAGGGAATGAATCCAATGAAAGTCCCTATGTGCATGGGACACTCATTCTAGACATGGAAGAAAGACAACAACAAAATAAATAAAATGCATAAGTATTTTTGACAGTTGTAACTAGTGAGAAAATAAGGCTGGGAGGAGGCCAGGGGGACTGGGAGGGGGTAATATGAGCAAGATTGGCCATGTGTGGCATCAAAGTCTCTGTTTCATTAAATAGCAGGGGGCATCAACAAGCAGTAAGGCAGAAATGGGGGTAGGAGGAGGCAGAGTAACCTAGGACTCATTGCAGTGAAGAAAGGCCCAACTGAGTGTTTTATAGGATGACTTTGTAGAAGGAAGCAGGGTCTTCCAAGAGGATCTATGCTTTCTTGGGAAGGAGAGCCAGAGGACTGGGCAACTCGGGCTCATACTGCCCCATGGCTGGCTGTGGTGAGCTGGGGTTTCTTGGTTCTGATCATCTCCCAGACCTGGGCCTCCTCAGCCTGGATTAGCTGTGTGCATAGAGCTGGAATCTTCAAAACTCTCCAACCAAAACCCTCCCTGAGCATGTCAGTCCCTCTTCATCTCCTTTTAGGTCAGCTCCTCATAAGTACCTGTCCCCTATTTTCCAAATATGTGATTGACGTTTTCTGAAAACTTTACTACCATTTAACCCCAAATTTGATACATTTATTTTGACAGCAGATATCTCTGGGTTGTGTGATTATGGGTGATATTTTGTTCCTTTTTACTTACCTGATTTTCTGTATTTTCTACTATAAGTGTATGCTACCTGTGTAAAGAAAAAAAGTTTAAATATATAATATATATATTTAATGAATAATGTACAGCAGCAAGAACTGATTCATCTCTAAAGATCACCAACTTTATCACCATGATCAATTATTTAATTTTTTTTTTCATTTTCTTTCAATCCCTGTTATTATGCATACTTCCCTGAAACAAGGTTCCAAAGAATAAAGGAATAACAAGTGCTAACACTTATGAGAGCCTATTAAGAACAAGGTATATGTAAAGCACAAATATCTCAACCTTTATAATAATCTTAAAATTTCCCCCATTTTATAGATGAATAAACTTAGGCTCAGAGAGGCTAAGTAACTTACCTAAGATCACACAGAGAATGTTGGAAATTGTGATTTCAACTCAACAGTACATATTCTCACTACTCTATGGCATGCCTACCTCATAGGTTATGGCATAGTGAAAATGAAATCTGTAATATAGTGGGACTGATTTTTGTAATATTAAGAATCCTGAGAAATGGGGAAAATAGTTCCCAGATTGGCAGAAAAATTTTTGGAGGTTGGATAGGGTTGTCATATCTGAGTGCAATCATAAGACATTGCTTGATTGCCCCTGAGGGGACACTTGCAATTCCACAATTGGATGGTGCTGCTCAAAGGTCTTCCAAAGTGGCCCTGAGGACTCTCATCATACAGTCTTATGGAATCTTAGAGACTCTATTTTAAACAAAACTCATAATCATGTGTTCTAAGCCTACCTTCCCTACCAACTGTCTTCCTTTAATACTTTTGCTTCCCTGGTTTTTAGCACAGTGTTTTCCATATAACAGACAATGAATAAAAATTTTATTAAATGGGGGAATAAATTAACTGAGAGAGCAAGAAATGCAAGGAAATGTTAGAAACAGAGCAAAGAATGAAAGCCTTTGAGAAAGCTCTCTCCCATCTCCATGACAATATCATCAGGAGCCACCAAAGCAGTGAAGTTGGTATTGGTGGATCTGGGATTAAGCATTCTCTAAGCATGGCCAGGTTAGTGTGTAAGATGGTGACTGTGGTTTGCAGTGAAGAAGACACTGTTCCTATAGGCATCAGGCCTTGGCGCACAGAGCAGCACACATGGCAATGACAGGAGAACTTTAATGGCTGCTGAGAGGATCACAAGGTGCAATCTGGACCCTGTCAAGGGAGGAGAGAATAACTAGAAAACGAGACATCCCAAAATTTCTTCTGGGTGGGAATGCAAAGTCTGTCATTTGGTAAACTCTGTATTAGTATCCACATCTTTACTTCTTTCAGAGGCTACTGTGGCCTTGGCAATTAAATTTAAATCAGTTTTTATGGTTTTAATATATTGGTAGTTAAAATTTGCCTTTTGCTTGGTTAATTTCACAGATTAGTATTTAATGATATATTTGTTTGCAGCATTTATTATTTATTTCAAAAATAATAATAAAAAACAGACAAGCAAACAAACAAGAAAATTCCTCACCTCTCAATCTCTCTATGCTTCCCCCTCTGTACATAGCTGCTGTTTCTGGCTATTCTATCCAAAGTGTATAAACAATGGCTTTTAGTATAATCACAATGTTTTACATTCATCATCTCAAAAATTTTAGAACAATTTCATTACTCCAAAAGAAAGATCCCAAACCCCTTAGCCTTCCTTCCTCAGACCTACATAACCACTAATCTCATTTCATCTTTATAAATTGATTTATATTTACATTTTTATATAAATGGAGTCATACAATATGTAGTAATCTGTGTCTGGTCTCCTTCACTTAGTATAATGTTGTGGTTTTTTTGTCGATATTAACAATTTGTAGTGTTAACTTACATTTGTTCAGCTTCAATGAAAAATGGTCTTATATAGGCAATTTTACTCATATTCCTAATTCACATAATATATTTATATTTCATATAATATATTTAGTGGATAATAGGGTAATCATATAGTATTTGTCCATTTGTGTCTGGCTTGCTTCTTTCAACATAATGTCCTCCAGGTTCATCCAAGTTGTCATATGTTTCACAACTTCGTTTCTTCTTACCGCTGCATAATATTCCATTATGTGTATACTCCACAATTTGTTTATCCATCCATCAATTGATGGACACCTGGGTTGTTTCCAACTGTTGGCTATTGTGATGAACACTGCTATGAACATTGGTGTGCAGATATCTATTCGTGTCGCTGCTCTCAGTACTTCTGGGTATATACCTAGCAATGGTATTGCCGGATCCCATGGCAAGTCTATATTCAACTTTCTTAGGAATTGACAAACAGTCCTTCACAGTGGCTGTACCATTCTACATTCCCATCAACAGTGAATAAGCATTCTTATCTCTCCACAACCTCTCCAACATTTACAGTTTTCTGATTTTTTAATAGCAGCCAATCTAATAGGTATGAAATGATATCTCATTGTAGTTTTGATTTACATTTCCCTATTGCTAGTAATGTTGAACATTTTTTTTCATGTGTTTCTTCACCATTTGTATTTCTTCTTTGGACTGTTGTCTTTTCAAGTCTTTTGTCCATTTTTTAATTGGATACTTTATCTTTTTATTGTTGAGTTGTATGATCTCCTTATATATCATTGCTATTAAACCCTTATCAGATATATGATTGCCAAATATTTTCTTCCATTGAGTCGACTGCCTTTTCACCCTTTTGACAAAGCCCTTTGAGGTAAAAAAGTGTTTAATTTTGAGAAGGTTCCATTTATCTAATTTTTCTTTTGTTGTTCATGCTTTGGGCATAAGGTTTAAGAAGCTACCGCCCACCACAAGATCTTGAAGATGTTTTCCTACATTTTCTGCCTTCAGCTTTGCCAATGTGTGCCTCATATATCTTGGGACACTGAGGTTAAGTGCATAAATATTTAGAATAGTTATTTCTTCTTGTTGAATTGTCCCTTTTATTAATATATAATGACCTACTTCATCCATTATAACAGTTTTGCATTTAAAATCTATTTTGTCTGATATTAGTATCACCACTCCAGCTCTTTTTGGGTTACTATTTGCATGGAATATCTTTTTCCAACCTTTCACTTTTAGCCTGGTTGTGTCCTTACATCTGAGGTGAGTCTCTTGTAGACAACATATAGATGGCTCATATTTTTTTAATCCTTTCTATCAATTGGTGTCTTTTGATTGGGGAGTTCAAGCCATTAATATTTCATGTTATAACTGTAAAAGCATTACTTACTTCATCCATTTTGACCTTTGGGTTTCTGTTGTCATATCATACTATAGTCTATCTTTTTACTCTTTAATTTATCCTTTCTAATAATCTTCATTTCTACACTCTTCTCCAAGTCTCTTGCCCTTGTTTTTTTCCTTTCAAGCTGCAGCACTCCCTTTAGTATCTCTTGTAATTCTAGTCTTTTGGTAAAATATCCTATAATGTTTTGTTTGTCTGTGAAGACTTTGAACTCCCCTTCATATTTGAAAGACAGCTTTGCCAGATACAGAATTCTTGACTGGCAGTTTTTCTGTTTCATTACCTTAAATACATCATACCACCTTCTTCTCTCTTCCATGCTTTCTGATGAGAGGTCGGCACTTAATCATATCACATTTCCTTTATATTTGATGCTTTGCTATCCTCTTGCTGCTTTCAGAATCTTCTCTTTATCTCCAATATTTGTCATTCTGAATAATAGGTGTCTTGGGGTAGGTCTATTCATGTTTATTCTGTTGCATTGTCTTTCTTGGATATTGATATTTATATCTTTCATAAAGGTAGAGAAGTTTCCAGACATTATTTCCTTAAATATTCTTTCTGCCCCTTTTTAATTTTCTTCTCCTTCTGGGACACCGATAATGCATATGTTTTTGTGTTTAGCGTTGCCATTCAAGTCCCTGAGACCCTGTTCCATTTTTTCCATTCTTTTCTCTTTCTGTTCTCCTGTCTTCTTCAGTTCTGATGTTGTCTTTAAAATCACTAATTCTGTCTTTGAGCAATTCAAATCTACTCTTATGTGCCTCTAATGTATTTTTAATCTCATGCATTGTGTCTTTCATTTCCATAAGGTCTGTTACTTTTCTTTGCAGACTTTCAAATTGTTCTTTATGCTCACCCATCTTCTTAATATCCTTTATCTCTTTAGTCATATTTTCTATCAATTCTTTAAATTGATTTAGGAGAGTTGTGTGATTATCATTGATTGATTGTCTTAAATACTGAATCTCTTTAGGATATTTGGTTTGTTCTTTTGGCTGGGCCATCTCTTCTTGTTTCCTAGTATGGCTTGTAATTTTTTGATGATGTCTAGGCATCTGATACGTTGCTGAATTTACTCTGATGGCCAATTTCTCTTTCTTGCCTATTATTATTTTTTCACAGCTTTTCTTTGATATTTGGTTCATCTTATTCAAAGTCTTTAAAACTGCCCAGCTTAAGTTATGAAAATCATACTAGGGACTCATTATGGCATGCAGGATTTCTCCCAGGGGTGGGGTAAAGAGACCTCTAAAAGCAGTTTTTGTCATGTAATTTCCAGACTGACCAGCAGATGGAGCTCATTTACACAGCTTTCCAAGAAAGTGTATCTCACTCGGTTTTTCTTTGTTTTTATCTGGCCAGAGCCAAGATTCAAAGCAGGTTCTGCTGCCTGAATTCACTGAAGAAAAGCCCCCCAACTCCCCCTCCCTTTTCCTTTGTAACAGGTGACAGGGAGGAAGATATCTCCTCCCCTCTCAGTCAGGTACCATGAGCCAGCAGATAGACCCCCATTGAATATCTCTGGGGTGGGGGAGGGGAGCCCTTTCCACTTACAGTTTGTTTTTTTGGGCTGCTTTGTCTTTCTGTTCCTCACCCTTCTGGGAGTTGTGAAGCACTTTCCTGGTCTGCTGACCCCCAAAACAGGTCCCTCAGGCAGCTTTTGGCTCTTTCTCTATTGTTTTTGAAGGAAAGCTGAACCTTGTCTGCCTAATCTGATGCTATCTTCCCACAATCCTTTTTTCTGCAGCATTTATCCTTCATGTCCAGAACTACATACAGATCTATTCCTTATATTATTTCTACAATTGGGGATTATTGCATTTTATATTTAAAAGTGACCTTTAAGTCATCTGATCCAATTCTCCTTTTACAGATGAAGAAACTTAAATCTCAGTAATTTAATGCACACATATACATTTAGAACAAATTTGCTTCAAGGCAAGAACTAGACTTCTTGACTCCATCTTTTATTCCAGTTCTCTTTCCACTCTACACCTGGCCTGCAAAGAACCACTGGAGAAATTCTCACAGGAATGTTAATTTGCGACATGCACAACCATAGCCTCCAACTATATTTACACCTTCAGTATTCTAGGAAAGAAAAAAGAAAATACAAGAATTAAATCATGCCCCTTAAGTTTTCATCTCCAACTATTAATACTGTGCTTGGTAGTGGAAGGAAGGAAAGAAGGAAGGAAGGGAAGGAGGGAGGAAGAGAGAGGGAGGGGAAGGAGAAGAGAGTAAGACTCTTGTTTTAGTCTAATAAGCATCACTGTGTTTGTTTTTCAAGGTTAAATGAATTCAGAAAGAAATATCCTTTCTTTCTGTTACTATGTGTAAATATAAAAGTGGTTTATGAAATAGAATGATTACTTTTATTGATTAAGGTACAGTAAATATTATCTATTTTAACTACTTTTAAGACAATGCTAATTTTATAAGTAAAAAATGTACTTAGTTATATTTCATTAAAATTATTTATTACCTCCAATATTTCCTTCTAACTTTTAATATATTTTCTTTAGTTTACAGATTCCTTCTAAGTGCTTAAAATAACTCCTGGTCTATACTAAGCATTCCATATATATTTGTGGAATAAACTTTTTTTTCAATAAATAGCTTCCTAATGGCCTAAATAGGAACCTTTGCCATAAATTGTAGTGTATGAGTCTAAGTGTAAACTTTGTTTTTTACTGTAATATAAAAAGTTCAACCTTTTGAGCCATTGATTTCAAGGATTTTATCTCTAAAAATTCCATTTGGAACAGAAATGAATGGGATATAGGCATGATGTCTCTTATCACATAAATTCTCATTTGTACTGATACTACATAGTCTCAGTATATAAAACATTCAGTATTTGGACTTCATGCAGTTCTGTGTATTCAAGTAAATATGTGAGAAAGACTTGTTATTTAAATAGCTGAGAAACTGCATTTAGAATTAACTTTGTCTCCAAACACTTGGCTTCAAAAATCTAATCATGAAACATTGGCATTGGGGAAAAGAGGAACAGAGAATGATTTATTTCCCTAACTAGATTTCATTAAATGTGACTGTTTACTTGCCTTGTCTATTTGTGATGGACTGACTTTTTAGTTATCATTAATGGACTCATTTAGATTTCTTTCCCCTGTAGACCTTTGGCTGCAAATCCCTTTTTTTTAATCTTGAATTGGTAGCAAAATACTCTCTTTTTGTAAAGATAAAATGACTGAAAATATATTTTATTCTGAGGTCAAAGTTGGAACCATTGAATAGACTTGAAGAGCACACTTTTATGAGCTTATACGTATATGAATTTACATATATGAATATATATATCATTAAAGAAGGAAAAAGCCTTACATTGTTGCCATGCTTTGTTGTTTCCAAGCACTTTCTCACTTTATTTTATTTGATCCATACTTCCACTTTGTGAGAAATAAAGTTTAGTGTTATCGCCATTTATTTTTTAATATGGGGAAAGAGGCTTCATGCGGTTGGATAAGAAAAATGCCTCTGATTAGAGGGGCTTGTTGTGTGTAGCTGAATCAAGACCAGACCCCAGGTCCTAAGAATCCCCCTTTACAGCTCTTTCCACAGCATCTACCATTCTCTGTGGTATCTGAGTGATGGTTATTCTTTCAAGATGGGTAGCTCTCACTCGCTCTGCTCCTTTCCCTAAAGCAGTACTGGGTGTCCTTTACTTTAGGTGAATTGGACTTTGCAGCCTGACTTGCATTAGGAAAGGAGAGATGTCTTTCCATGCCCTTTCATTCCTTCTCACTGAATTAAGCCCTGTTTTGGGGGTCAGCAGACCAGGAAAGTGCTTCACAACTCCCAGAAGGGTGAGGAACAGAAAGACAAAGCAGCCCAAAAAAACAAACTGTAAGTGGAAAGGGCTCCCCTCCCCCACCCCAGAGATATTCAATGGGGGTCAATCTGCTGGCTCATGGTCTTTCTCATGAGAGGTAACATTGAAAAAATCACCTTGGTATACATTTGCATCACCTAAATTAGACAAAAAACAGAGACCTTGGTCTTGGTAGACTATGTGAAAATATGTATGAGAGAAGATAATGTTTTCCAGGTTGAATATAAAAAGAACAACCGGGAGACAGTTGACTATCACTTCAAGCTGGAGGCAATAAAAAACACAGTCATATTTGTTGAGAAATCTAGAACACTGTTATCACAAGTATTCTCTCTTCTTAGCCTCTGGGACTCACTCCTTCTTCTCCCCACTCCACCTGCACTCCCCCTCCCCCACACACAATCCAAGCCCACTGGAACTGTGTTGGCTGAAGGGCTGTGTTATGAGTTGAATGTCACCCAGAAGATATGTTCAAGTCCTAAAATCCCCAGTCCTGTGAATCCTCAGTCCTTATTTTCCAAACAAATTTGCTTATTCAGAAATAGGGTGTTAGAAGATATGATTAGATAAAAATTTCATTTAATGAAATCCTAGATATGAAATCTAGGATTAGGATGGGCAATCCACCAGAATCTAGGAAGAGGTAAAGAAAGATTTCTCCCTTATGACTTCTAGACTTCGTAATTGTGAGCCCATAAATTTCTGTTGTTTCATGCCACCCATTTGCAGTGCTTTTTTAATGGCAGCCTTAGTAAACTTAAGACAGGCTATCTACAGATTTGATGAGAAAAAGGATGCAAAAGCTATGTAGTTACATCTCAAATAAGCATTTGCTAGAAATCACTTGATCTGGCTTCATGTAGCTATCATATACGAGAGCCATCATCCCTGACAAAAGAGAATGTGCCAACAGATTTCAGGGGTGTGGCCCTGGAGGGTACTCTAGGTTCTGACATTATAAAAACAAGTTACCTACACAAGTGCCTAACAGGGTCAAGGCCATGGGCACTTACAAGTTCAGCTTGTGTTCTCCCTGCTAGACCCAAGACTTAAATCATCAAAGAGATATTGAGTGTGTGTCGTTTCCAGAGGGAATGATGGGTTTGGATTGTTCCACCAACACCCTTTACTTTTGTGATGACAAGCTTGGTTTTATACAATGGCTGACCAGACCAAAGGGGTATAGTCCATGATTGTGGGGCAGCATGGAGTTAACTGCATTATGCTCATGATTTTCACTTTCTCAGCATTATACTTATGTTGGTGTTTGAACTCTTTGAGAGTAATAGAAACAAGAATTCATATAAATATACTGTGGTGCAAAGGACAGAAAAGCAACCAGATGGCAGGAAGAACCTGGAGTTGGGAACTGTGAGGTCTTCAAAACTCAGTCTTTGCCTTTCATTTCTGCTTCTCTCCACGGGTCTATTTTCTCTCTTTCTCTGTCTCCTTACAGACCTATTTTATCATAGTCTTAGTTTACTTGGAAGCTAGAGGATTTTTCTCCCCACAGCAGCTGCTTTTATATTTTCTCTAGTTAAGAGACCACCCAAAACTGCCTGCCTATGTTTCAACCCTAAATCAAGTTCTTAGGAGAATGTCATTTTTCCAATGAGGGTCAGATTCACCACCTCTGGTCCAGTCAGTAGGAGTGGAAAGCAGAGCTTTGTACAGATAATGCAGCTGGGGACACTCCATTGTTGGCAGGGCAGGCAATTTCCAGGGAAGACAGGGTGGGCAGATAGCCCAATTTGGGTCCACCTTGCTACTTGGAAACAATCACCCAAAGGTTGGTCCTCTAAGAATTCTGTTGAAATAAAACCAAGAAAAACTCATATTTATATAGTACAAGTTACAAAATGCTTTCATATACCTTGTCATTTTAGCTTAACTATTGTTTCTTGATAACAGAGAATTTTGTGTTATTTTTGGAGGAGGTTATAAAATTTAGTAAATATCTCTGATTACTGGCACATATTTAAAATGGCCTCTCCCTTCTGAGCTTATATTATGGATTAATAGATTATTCTAATGTATACCTGTCTGTGTAAATGTGGGGTAGGTGAAATAACAGCAATAAAAAGGAAAAACACTTCTAATAACTTCCCAAAAAAGGATCAGTAGATTGAAAACTTAATGAAGAGTGAATGCCCATGTGGTAAAAATGTAAGTGATAGAGCTTAAAGTTGTAAAGATCTGTACATAAACAATGCTACGAATTGGGTGAATGCTGTGGAAGTTTTCTTTCACACATCAAATGTGTCCTTGAACTTGGAAGCCAACCAAGAAAGGAAGCCCACTGAATGTATGAATCAAGAATTACAGGGCATGTAAAGAGCCAAACTAAAGGTTGTAAAATGAGGAAAAGAGGTTGTAGAAGGAAGCTTAAAACCTGATAAGCAAGGAAAAGAAGCTGAGGCGACCAGAACGCAGCAGGTGTTACCAATCTAGATGGAAGGAGAGCTAAGAAACTGGGGGAAATATGGTTGGGCATTTCTTGAGCTCACAGCCCAGCAGACAATGGCCAAGTTGGTGGATGAGGAGGCTAACAGGAAGGAAATTCTCACTTGAAGCCAATGGAAATGGGCTGGAACTCCAAAAAAGGAAAGGATTCACTCTCTTTCAAAATCAAAGGCTTGCAATAGAGTACAGTCCAAGCTTGAGGTAAGTAGAACATCCCAACATTAGGCTCTACAGGAAAGTCCTGTGCACAGGAAAAGGGAGTGGCTGTAGGCAATTCCTGGAAAAGCTGCATTGCTGTTTAGCTCTGTGTTAAATGGCCTATATCATGTAAGATTCTGTACTTGAAATTTGTGTCTAACTTGTAGTTCCTCCTCTGAAGTTCCCACTCACAACAGTTGAATCCTGATATACTGCACTGACATGGACATGATGGTATCTTCAGAGCTGCACTAATAGTCATAAGTGGCTACTTGAATTCAAATTCAAATTGATTAATATTAAGTAAAATTTAAAATCCAGGTCTTCAGTCACACTAGCCACATTTCAAGTGTTCATTAGCCCCACGAGACCACCTTTTGGGCAGCACATATATAGAACATTTCTATCATTGCAGAAAATTCTATTGGATAGCTCTGCTCTAGAGAAGAAAAGATCAAGAGCAGCCCTGAATCCAAGGTTATCATCTTGGAGAAAAAATGCCTCCTGCTGATTCCTGGGAGGATTCCCAAGATAAAGGAATCTGAAAGAAAGAGGATCCGTCTATTTTGGAGTTGCCACATTTTGTCACAGCATCCCGGCCCCCTCAAATTTCTTCCGTCTTCTTTCCTCTCCCCCTTTTAATATTCTTTTACAGAAAGCAATGGGACAGACAAAATAAACAGAATAAGAAGCTGCACAGTCACATCAGCAGGGCTTCTTTCAGGAAATATGCAGCATCTTTTTTAGTGCTCATTGTTTGTTGCAGACTCAAAGCTTCGTATGTGCAGATCTGTTTCATGAATCCTTAGGGATCCGTAATATCACTTTAAAAATTCCTAAGATTATCTCACTTTGTGTTCCCAGTAACCACAGACAGGTTCCACACAGTTACTCATTCCAGTTGACCATCCCAGTTATAATCATTTTAATGAACAGGACACTCTCCCCTACCCCTTCCTTATTGAGAGGATTGGTGAGTGGCGGTTATGGCAATCACCAGGATGGAGAAAACCCACATTTGCAAACTGCAGGCTATTCTGTGGTTAGAGAAACAAGGACAGGAATAATTACCAGGAAAAAAATAATATTTTCATTGACAGTTGAAGGCAGTTAGTTTCCCAGGGAGAAGCACTGGTGGCAAGGGCTTTACACAGGGAAGCCTTTGTCATTTTATGGATGCTCATCTGTCAACTGTCAGCGTGTTTCAAAGGAACTCTGGCCATAATGTTTTCCTCTGCACCTTTCCCATCACGGTGGCCCAAATTTCTCTGACTAACCATTCGTCTTCCTATTTGCCTAGTCTGGTCACTTACAATGAGCAGAGATGTAGTGGTGATTCTGCAGCTGCAAAGAGTGAGGAAGAGGGGCGGGTGGCCTGAAGGGGAGGGCTGGAAGGAGGGGGCAGCTCAAAGAATTAGCTTAGCATCTCTATGGAAGCACTGCTGCCTAGGGAGGAGTTTCTTTGTCTATACTGTTGTTCCTTAGGAAAAAAGGGTTGAGCAAGTGTGAGGTTGGCAGGACAGAAGCAGGGGACAGAGCAAGACACAGTAAATCATAACCTCCACACACCCATCCCCAGGGGTCTAAAGACCTCACCCATGTGGCCATGCCATTCTCCCTAGTTCGGGGGAAAGTGAGCAATTGTCTGAAACGTGATAACGCATGAAATCAGCTATGATGATTGTGAAACATAAGTCATAGTGCTATTTGTTCTATGGCAATGAGACATCATAAATATTTCTGGCAAGTTAGAAACTAAAACTGAAATAAACTATGAACATCATTAGGTTCAAATCCTGGCTCAATGTACCTTGGGCAAGTCCCTTCAGCTTTCTAACCTTTTATTTCCTCCCTTGTAAAATATGAATTCTAAAAATGTCTACCTTATACAGGAGTCGTTTGAGGCTTAAATGAAAAAAAGTGAAGGGAGGGCCCTGAATCTTTTTACTTTATCTGTTGTCTTTGGCTATGTTTTCACTTTGTATCACATTCTCACTCAGTCATTTCCCTTGTGGTTGATTTTTCCAGATTCCCTTCTGGTTTCAGTCCCATCCTCATCTTCCATGGCAAGCTAGGCTCACAGACCTGAAGGGCTGGCTCTGCAGTTTGAATTGGGGCAAGAGTCCAGGGACTGCTCATCCGTGAGAGCAGGACAGACCACAGGAGCAGCCAAACATTTCTCACATTCCTTCTTTATTCCCCCTGTCAATTGTCTATGTCCTTTGCTCATTTCTTTAATAGAGTATTTTTCTTACTGATTTTTAAGAAATTTTTATATAAGCTTAATTTAAAAAGCTTTATCTTATGTTATCCCTTCCCCATACCATGCCAGGTTTTCTCATTAATCTTTTAATTTATGTTTTTTGACATGGAATTTTTAATTCTGTGCTGCATTTATCAATCTTCACCTTTATCATTCTTTCATCTCTTTCATGCTTATAAAATCCTTCATCTCCCTAAGATCTGATAAATATCTACTTTAACTTTTCTTCTTTTAAAAAAAAAAAAAACATATAACTTTTAACCAACTGACATTATAATTCTGGCCTTCTGGCTGCTGAATTATTTTCAATATATGGGGAATATCACCTGTGTGTTTTGAGAAGTGAAAAACCCAGGCACTTTCTTTCCCATATCCCAAATAATTTGATTATGTGTACAGGACTTAAGCTTGGCTGAGTGTTTATTCCCATCCAGAATCCTGGAGGAAAAACAGGGAAAGTTTCTAATGCACCTCAGTGGTGCTTCTATCCTGGGTTAAGAGGGTCAGCTGTGGCCTTCAATATTTAGGGTCAGGGCCTGGAGCCACAGCAGCAGACCAAGCAGATTCATCCCATGACCAGGCCACCACTGGTCTAGAGAATGCCTTGTGCAAATTAGGAAAAGACCCCCTCAGTGTGGTCATAGGGTCTTGGATCCAGAGCTTGGCAAATAGAGCTTTTGTGTGAAGACAATAAAGCATCTTTTTCTCTGGGCTGATGTGGCACACAGCAGGACACATGGCTTGGCGAGCAGATTGTGGGCTGATTTCAGCCAACAATCACCCCCTCAGCCTAATGCCCTTTTTCATTGCACAACCTGTATAACAAAGAGGTAGTCCTCTTTCCCAAGATGGTTTCACAGGTTTCTCATTAATTGTATGAGCTACCTAAAATCTTTCCAATAATTTTTTATTTTCAGCTTAAACAATCCAGAGTCAGCTGCCTTTATTAGCAGCCAAGAATCTGGACTGGAACAACGGTGATCTGGCTGTATGTGTATATATATGTATGTATGCATATATGCATGCATGTATATTTATTTATTTATTCATATATATTAAATTGTTAACCAATGGTCCTAGCAGGATATATTTTAATAGATCTATTTATCTGACTAATTTGAAATACTGCCTTTATACTGTACAATTTCTTTTAAATTCTCAGGTGTGCTTCTGGACTTTCTTCCTGGCCCATTTGTCTGTTTAGTCTTGCATCAGCAGGACCCCCTCTCTCACCCCACCTTGTGTGGGTTCACCTATAGTCCCCCCTCTGTGAGTGGAAGGACAGGCAGTAAACATGGGTACAAATACGTGGGTTGGAGGGAGAAAGCTGAGGCAGTTCCTGCCTCATTGTACCTAATTTCCCAGAGAAATAGTAAGGT
Source organism: Cabassous unicinctus (assembly GCA_029593785.1). Taxonomy (NCBI): domain Eukaryota; kingdom Metazoa; phylum Chordata; class Mammalia; order Cingulata; family Chlamyphoridae; genus Cabassous; species Cabassous unicinctus. The sequence continues at coordinate 2,375 of JAQZBX010020728.1, read as the reverse complement.
AGGGCCAGGATCCGCAACAACTGACTTTGATTCTGGATAAAACTCCTTTTAGACTTCTGAACACAAGCTGACCTTTCTGGGACATCTTCAAGAGGCCCAGTTGTGTGTTCTCTTTGAATGCAAATCCCTTGAGCACAGACATTGTACCTTTGTTTCTTTAAAGCCTGGTGGAAGATCTGTAGTTGCTTAATAAACAAATAAGTGAAAGATTCCCTGGGTCAGTGTCTGAGTGTTTTCCTTTGGTGTTTAAATAAAGTACATTTTAAATTGATGAAGAACATCATTAAACCTCCTTCCACTATTCTGTTGTATTATATTTCTGCAAATATAACGTCAGGAGAGGACTCAGAACAAAGAACGGGTCATGTTCCAGTTTCCATCTTCCTTGGCTTTTTCACTTTCATTTGAGCAAATTTTTGTGGCATAAAAGCTCTGTGTGTGCTCAGAGCCACAAAGTCCACAGAGCACCACTGCATTTCTTTTTGCCAAACAGAAGTGAGCATTAATTTTCACCAGGAAAAAAATAGGAGTGAGAGAGAAGCCAAATGAGAAATGTTACTACACATTTCCATCTAAAATGTGCCCAAGCAAAACAGTAGAACAGTTAAGGGCACCAGAGATGATTTTCTGGTTCAACGACTTTCTAGCTGTGACCTTGGACACAATACCAGACTTCCCTGTGCCTCAGTTTTGTCATTTGTAAAATAAGTTGGATTTGAAACTAGATAAAGCTCTTAGAACAATGCCTTATCCATAAATGCTACATGAGTGTTACCTCTTACTCTAATGAATAGCATGGATAGAGAGAGAGAGATTGTCTAGCCTGCAATCTCTGATTTTGTGAACAAAATTCCGCTGTGTTCTAAGCTTGATGAGCTCAACAAAACCCCCTGACAATTGATTCTTATAAATACCCTACACAGTGATAGTATCAACGGGAACTTTCTCCATGGACTAAAATGGGGCTACACTCTAGCATCCCCTTTTTAAACCACTGTTGGAAATCTGAATGGATACCCTAGAGACTACCAGAGACCACCACAATCTGGGAAGATGAGTATTTTTCATATACAGATAACACAATTTTAGGATAACAAAGTAGGTGTGATCTTAATAGATAACTGGCTTTCTTATCTAGCTTTACTAAAAAGAAAGGCTACAGATCAACTCCTCTAAAACCAAAGTTATTGTTAGCAGACTCATTTCAGCTTCAATCTCATAATCCTTTGTAGCAAGACATTTAGAAAAGACATTTGAGGCAAAATTATGTCACTCATTTTGTTGGAGGGTACAACAAGAAGTCATATGTGGGTACAACAAGAAATTGGATGTGGCATGGGTATTTCACTGAGACTTTTTAATTGTCACTGTAGAAAAATCTGTGTGTAAATTTCCAGTTAAAATTCTTGTGACCCACACTTTGTGGCAGAGAACATTGAAATCTTTGTTATTGGTTCTGTGTGTTCAGGTAGATGTGAAATTACTTCCTAAAGAGAATCTTGGCGCTACCATGGGTTCCTCCTATTTGTCTTCAAAAGTAACTAGATGGTCTCTATCCATAGCTGCTAATATTTTATTCATTATATCTCCAGCCTAACCAACTTTGAAAGCATACAACTCTGTACTTAACTTGCCACACAATACAACTGCACTCCAAGGACTCGTTAGGAAATATATTCTCAAAATCACTGCCAATCAATAGCTATTTAAGTCTCTTGAAGGCAAAAATATTGATACTGTTGATTGTAACTCCAAAATAGTCTTCAAAATCATTATCTTCTCTTCATTTCCACCACAACATTCAAATCTCAGCCATCATAATCTTTTGCATCACAAGAGTCTGCTAACTCTTGTCTTCACATTCACTAGGATCTGCTCTTTCCAGTATCCAATAGCTCTCCTGTTTTAGTTTGCTAAAGGCTGCCAAGTAATATACCAGAAAAGAGTTGGCTTTAACAATGAGGATTTATTAAGTTATAAGCTTACGGTTCTGAGGCTGTGGAAGTGTCCAAATCAAGGCATCATGAGAAGATGTCTTCTCCCCAAGCTGCAGCTGTAGGCCATCAAGCACACGGCAGCGTCTGCTTATCTCTCCCCTCTCCTCCTAGCCTCTTTGCTTTCAGCTTCTGGCTAAAGTGGCCTCCTCTCAACTTCTGTGTTCCTCTGTCTCTGCATCTTTTTTCCATATCTGTGGCTTTTTATTTCTCTGTTTATAAAGGACTCCAATAAGAGGAAAAGACCTACCCTGGGTCACGTAATCTAATCGAAGGTCCTTAACTGAAGTTAGTCAAAAGGTAACTCTTATAATAAGTTTACATACATTGGAATGGATTAGTCCTAAGGACATGATCTTCTGGTGTCCACCCAACTTGAAA
>JAQZBX010020727.1:0-32456 GCA_029593785.1 Cabassous unicinctus | reverse complement strand
CTACCTGGAAAACACTCCCATCACTGTCACGGTGCTGTGCTCTATCTCTCAGACCTCATTGTTTCAGGTGTACCCTGGCTGGTTTCCAAACGCCAGCATCGGCAGCTCTCTGTCTGAGGCTTTTCATCAGGGCCATGGATGATGGCTGTGCCCACAGGAGTGGAAGAACAGGACAGCCCTGCAAACAGACCCCACCCGATGACCTTTGGAAGTTTATGTCTAATGAGCTCAGCTTCTCTGAGTCTTGGGTAAGATATTTCTGAGGCATTTATTTACACAATAGCGCAGAGTTTTTCTGCAGGGGTTAAGCTGCAGCTGCCCACTGTCATCATTGCTCTGAAAACATGCTCATCATTGGCTGCTTTCCCTTCCCGTACCACCCTTCCATGTTCCATGTTCCATGCACTTCCCCCCAAATCTACTTGCACTAGAATCCTTGTCTTGGGGTCCTCTGCTGGAAGAATATTACTGAGAGATGTCAAAAACTTTATATGCCATTATATGTCTTCCCATAGCGTGCAGAACTGTGTGGGAGAGTGTAGACTACAATGTAAACTATGGTCCATGCTCAATGGCAATGCCCCAGGATGCGTTTATCAATTGCACTGAATGTGCCACACTAATGAAGGATGTTGCTTATGTGGGAAGGTGTGGGAGGTATAGGGAGCGGGGCATATGGGAATCCCTATATTTTTGTGTAACATTTGTAATCTAAGTATCTTTTTAAAAATTAAAATATATATTTAAAGAAATTTATGTTGACTGCAGCTGCAAGGGAATTCTGAATTTTTAAAAAATATTATGGAGAAAAGGGAAGTCAGTATCAATTACATAACTTAATAAAATGTTTACATAAATATGGATAAAGTCAGTCTCTGTGTAGTATTATACAAAATGAAATTACACTATGACATTTTGAATTTTTAATATTATACCCATCTAAATGCAGCAGTTGATTTTTCAATATATTATGTTTCTCTGTATTTAGAGTTTAGTTATAATGACTTGACATTTGAAAATAATGCCTTGTTTAAAAGAAAAATCACATAATTTTTACAAATATTTCACTTTCATATTTTTTCAGATATTTTAAAAAGTAGACTGCTGTTTAGTGGTATAAATGTAAAAACTCATAATCTCAAGGGTCTATCTCAAAACTAATTCTGATACTTAGTCCAATTAACTCTGTAAAATATATACAATTGGGAAAAATGCCCAGTAAACACTTCAGAAAGCAAAATAACGTAACAAAACATAAATGCCCCACGTGAAAAACTGGACAAAATTAAGGTTTAATATGCTCAAAGCATCATGCCCTGAGGCCTGATGTTTCTATGACACTCTTACTCATCAATGCAAAGTTTACCTGAAATTATCCCTGGTCATTTTCTTTTCAATGTTGCAAAAAGCAGAAAATAAAGGAACACTGTTCCCCTTTACCAACATTGACTATTGGTTTAAAAAAACAGAAAAGTTAGTGTATCTGGCCAGAAAAAAAATGAAAAGTTAGAGTAGAACTTACGTAAATCTGTTTTCTCCCAATATATACTGAACAATTCCTTACAGCCACATCCATCCATCATTCAACTCTTCAAGTACTCTACAGTATGTTAATATTTCTTGTACTTGTTCAGTGAAAGTTATTCAAAATACACTATCATCTATGTTAGCAAAACTCTCAATAAATCATGGGAAATACAGCATATTGAGGGAAGAATATATATTAAAAGAGAGATACTATGGCTATATTTTCAGTTAAGTATATTTTCATAAAACAAGCAGATAAATCATATTAATTTAATTCAATAAAAATTCCAGTAATTAAACCAAATCAGAGCATTTATTTATTTTACTCATTTTCTGGTCTGACCATTAGAATCAGCTACTTGTTTTTTGTCACAAAAACAGTCAGCGATGCTAATTCGGGGTTCGTCTGAAAGTAAGTATTATAAGGGAAATCATTCATGTTCAGATTATAATGGAATGGGTATTAAGAATTAATATTAATAAATAAATATTAATAAATTAATATTAATGGGTATTAATATTAGTATTAAGAAAACATACTAATAGATGTTGAATGCTTTCAAGTTTGAATACTAACTTCAATTTCTCTGACACTCCTTTATTCCTTCTTTGTTCACTCTTGTTTTTTTCTATTAGAGAGCTTGTAGGTTTACAGAAAAATCATGCAGAAAGTGCAGTTGCCACATTGCCCTACCTCACACCCAGTTTTCCTTATTAACACTTTGCATTAATGTGGTAACTTTGTTACAATTCATTAAACAATTTTATTATGCTTCTACTATTAACTGTAATTTACATTAGCGTTCACTCTTTATGTTGTACAGTTTTATGTTTTTTTAAATTTTTTATTCTGGCAACATGTATACAACCTAAAATTTTCCATTTTGACACTTGTAAATGTACAATTCAGTGGTGCTTACATTCACATGTTGTTCTGCCATCACCACCATTCAGGGAAGGTCAAGATATGGGCGATATAAAACCCATTGTTTCTATTCCCAATGAAACATGAAGTATTATTTTTTATCATAAACATGAGTATAACAATGTTACCATACATATTTCAAAGGATTCTTATGAGACCCAACTAAGATATAACAGAAAAGCATTTTGTAAACTGTAAAGTAATTTATATATACAGGGTACTATCATCATTCACATACAAACTTCTTGTAAATTTAAAAATTGTATCCTATGACTATCTGCTTCCTCCAAAGAAGCTCCAAGATTTTTCTTTAACATAAGTTGTCACACTGAATGGGGAATTGGTAAAAGGTATTAACATTAATGGGAAGCTACCAGTTGCCAAAAATTCTGGTTAGCATGTGTTTCTAACTTAATCAGTAGACCTTTCCTGTAAATCAAGAATTAAATTATTCAGTAGCTCAGAAGAGTTAAGCAATGTGCTTAAGTTTATACAGCTAGTGTAGGTGGAATCAGGAAAAGCCAACGAGACAGGGAAATTGCTTTGAAATAATTGTCACCCTTTGAATTTTCACTGTGCCCAGAGTCAGTTGATTGGAAATTTCTTGCAAAAAACAATCTTTTGCCAGTATTGTTTGTCATACACTTTGAAATTAATTTGTATATGTTAAAATCCATTTCCAAATATTAGAATCCATTTTAATATATAAAATCAAGTGTTTGCTATTTGCTTGTAGAAATACTTGACTTTATTGTTTTTGCTTTTCTAATGATTATCACTGTAATAAATAACTTACCAAATGGGCAAGAAATAATTCCGTTTTTTTAGTTTTCATTCTTGAAGTTTATTACCTACAGAAAAACGGACTGAAAGATAAATTAATTACTCATTATTCCTCTTACTCCAGGAAGTCTTGGGTCATTCCAGATGGGCCAACGACCCTTCGGACTTTACTGTATACATATTTTCTCTTGACTTCTCCCTTGTATTCATGTAATTTATGGCAATCATTCTTGGGGGGGAAAAGCATTAATACTGTTCTTGGTTTCATATAAATTGCGCTCCCGTTAAAGTCCCCAGAAGAAAACGGCTGTCTCAATAAATGGTGTCAGGCACACTTATAAAATATTTAGGGATAATGATGGTATTGAACAGCAAAAGTCACACTTGGGAAACTTATGGGGGAATTTTATGATGTCTGGAAAGTTCCACTGTGTTTCACTGGTTTTCTTTTCTTTTTAAAAAAAACATGTCTGTAGTTTTACTACTTGAATTGCTATATAATTATGTGCCATGCACTCATTTAGTCAGTTTTCATATATCATCTCTAATCCTAACAAAAATACCACAAGATTTGGATTATTATATCTCCATTTTATAATCAAATAACCTGAGGCACCAAGGAGTTCCACGACTTGGGCAAAATCACAGAGGTGGTGAGTGGTGGAGCTGAGATTAGAATTTAGGTACCAGGAAATCCAAATCTGCCCCTTCACTACAAAGGAGGATGCATTAAAAAAATAAAATGAAATGAAATGAAAGATTCCTGAGTCTTTAAAATAAATTAATATATTTTTTAACACTTAATAAAGTATATTCTTTGGAATTTATTTTCCTTAGGAATGATTTTTACCACCATTCATAATTTTTATACTATTGAAATATTTTACTGTTTAATTTGCCCATCCAATTGTCCCAGCTTTGTACAACAAATGCTTATTTATTGCTAGAAATATCTAGCAGCAAAAATATATACATCTTATTTCCAAGAGCAATCTTGGGAGAGAAAGGAGCATGATGTGTATCCATTCTGTCATATAGAAAATGAGTATTGCTTCCTTTTATAAAAACTATCACACATATTTTCTAATTCTTTAACTAGCAGAATATTATAATCGGATATTCTACACAACACATCCTTAGAAATTTCTCTAGTCAATGAAGACTTTTATTTTTCTCATATAACTACATTAAATATACAGTTTCACTGAAAAAATAGGTATGCTTTGATTAATATTGATAGAAAGTATAGGATTTTTATCTTGGATTGAAGAGAAATCTGCCACACTTGAGAGCTGACAGATTGTCAGAATAAATATATTGATTGTCTTAAAGATGTTTTTTTCACCATTTCTTATATGAATAATGTTTCAGTAAAGAAAGAGGTGAATAGCTAATACATTTAGGCAATGTTTTTCATTTGATTTCAAGCTCCAACTTTTCTCTAACAACTACATAGAATCCAAAGAGAATAGCTAAGTACATATATTTCTGGAATGTATTTCCATTTGAGAGAATATTGCTATCATTGAATCATATTGAAACAGAAGTTACTTTTCCATGGAAAAGCCTTCTTTATATGTGAAACAGTATTTTGAGTAAATGAGGAACTGTTGACTATGTGGGTAAAAAAAGGAAAACTACCAAAGAATAAAACAGTCAAGAACCTTCAATTTTTTACATAACAATAGGCTCTATATCTAGGACTTAGAAATTAGGATGATTATAATAAAAAAATCTTTAGGAATCCTAAAATAATTTGATTCAACTTTTTTTCAATGTTCTAAATTTGAATGTTTTTTCAATGTCCTCCTTAAATTTGGGAATATATAATAATAATACCGATTATTTCTAACATTTATACTTACATTATTTTTCTCAATATGGTACATGCATAACAGTTGAATTTGGAATTGAAGTCATATTTGCTAAAGGCTTTGAAATCTACAGAGTGGTAAAAATTAGGAAAAGAGTCTGATATCTTATGTTAGTGCTCTAGTCAAAATTTTAGGTACCACGAATGGGTATCGGCTCTATGAAATCTAATGTATCTGAATAGTTGGGCGAATTGTTTTTCCACTTAATTTGAATTTCTGGTCTTACTGCACAGATAATGATTGTCTGAAATCCGTGGGATGGCCATTAGATGTTGAAAGCAAAAACCTACTACTGAGTGCCTTAGCAAATTGCAAGACACATTTTCCATTAAAGGAGTTTGGCAAAGGCTGAGAGTGGGCTTGCGAGCAAATCATATCTAAAATAATTCAAAGAATAGAGGCCATATTTACTAGACATTAAATGCTAGTTAACATGAGATACCAAAGTTTCAGGTGTAGCCATGAAGTGGACATCAATTTAAAAACCTGATTCAGATAAAGGTTTCTTTTTTATTATTACTACTACTTAATCGCCTTTGTAGGGAAAAGGTGCAACAATAATAGCTAAAATCTCATAGGTACCCCCAAAATAGATTTAAATATTGTAAATGTGATTCTGCTAATTAATTCATGCAATAAAACTTTAAGTGCACATAGATAAGTTTTACAAAAGTATTTAATCTTCAATTACCCAGACCCCATTTATGGAAAATTATGCTTATCTCCTGATTTTATTTAAATTTGTACAAAATACACTAAGAACAAGAGCAGATGTTTTAATTTAAATTACAAATATTCTAAAAGAAAATGTATCATAAAAATCCAAAGTGTAACTGCTTCCTTTTCCTTAATAGTTTCACATTACCCACATGCATAAAGCCTAGAGTGTCACTAATAGCACATAATGCTACTTAAATTATTTGGCAAAAATACAATTTTTGCTGATGAAAAATATTAGAAAAAGCCTAAGGCTATATGTTAATAATATAATGCAAGATTAGCCTGCTGTTAAGAAAATGTGATATGGCAATAGAGGATTCACTGATTCCTCAATAATGCCTAAATATTATGTTAGACATTTTCCTGTTACAAGGAAGAGGGCATGGCCAGGTAAACTGTTGGACACTTTTTATGCAAACATAGGAAAATAAGAAAACCCAGACATCTATCTGGGTGTGTGGAGAACCGAAATAACACTTGAAACCATTCCAATAGTATGGCAACTCTGATGATCCAAAAGAAATACTGGATACTGCATGTCATCTTTTAGAAGCTAGCTTTTGCTTTCTCCTCACTCCATTGAGTTCACATAAATATGGCCAATATTGTTGTATTTTTTCACTCTCCTATCTGTGTCTGTAACACCGTCCCTGTTTCTACTCCTTTCCCCTGAAATCAATGGGTTACAAAAAGGAGGATATGCTCCATATTCCATATGGAGACAAGTTCTCAAACCAGATCACTTTAGCTGTTGGCTGAAGTGTTGAGTCAAACAGTTGTGTCCATAGAAACCAAGGCACATGAGAAAATTCATAGTGAATTATAAAGAAGAAATTATTTGTGGCCACATGATGCAGATGGGAGCACAGCCCTGGCAGTCACTTTGTGCTTCAAGGGTTTGATTCCAGTACGATTATGCAAGGTTTTATGTTATATAGATTATTAAAATGATTAAGGAAAATCCCTTTTCAAAGAGCTGTCAATCTCAAACTCTGCCTGCATATCTATCTGCATATCAGCACATATATTTAATATTACAGAATTCTAGATGATGTGACAGTGGTATTTAAATGGTGGAAACATAACAAACAGGTTTTTATAAAATGTGAGAGAATTCCAAAGGAAATGACTTAGTCATTTCATAGTATATAAAAGCAGGTATTTAGGGAATTAAATAAAGTGCCTTAATTTTTAAAAGTGTGATATTCTTTATTTCTGTTAAATACTATTATTGTACCAAAAATTCATGGTTTACATCTAAGAAATAAAAGATTTTTGTACACAGTATCATTCCTCAAATTTAAAGTCCAAAGCTCAATCAACCATGAAAATCTCTCAATTAGAAAATGTCATATTCCTAGATGAATAATATTTTTGATCAGCAAATAATACATATTGCATTTCCTTAGAAAATACATACCTTCATGTGTCATTACCTCACATTTTATGGTTGTTTCATGTCCATTGCCCTCATTAAACTCTGAGTTCCTTGTGACTGATAGCTTCTTTAATCTCTGTAGTACCAGTGCATAGAATAGATATGTAATGCATGCTATTTTCTGAATACAGCTGCTTTGAAAAATAGATGAACACCAATAATAATTAAAATTAACATGCATTTAGATGATTAGATTTCACAGTTCACAGTTGTTTTACCTCAAAAATTATAGGTGACCTGGGATCAGAGATAAGATTGCAGAGGATGAAGACAGGTTAGTGAAAGTAGTATAGAACTTCACAAAATTTTGTAATGAAAGGAAGAAGAGAAATAGCTGATTTAGGGCAAGGTTGCGCAAGAAGTCTGTGATAGTTTGAGGATAATGGAACTGAAATCTGTGTATGTAAGAGAGGAATGAAAAGGAAAAGCAGGAGAATCTAAAAGGGTAAGGAAAATAAGAGCTATCATTTAGGGGAAAAAAGTAAATCCAGAAGGAGGCAGAAGAGAAAAAGATCAAAGAAGAGATAAGGAAGAACTCTTCCTCCTCTGGGATGCGATTAAAGGTAACAAGGATATACTGTGAATAAATTAACCCATTGAATAATATATTATATAAATATATATATTTAATATGTATATATATATATAATAATATATTATATAAATATAATTTTCTATCTTATTTTATTGACTAATCTATGGAAAAGGAATGCAAATTTCATTTTGAAAATAAAATTTTATTGTCTCCCTGACAAAAAACAAAGTTTTAATTCATGCATACATATGCATATAATTTTGTTTATATAATATATATGTTTATATATATAAACATTTTTTCTAGAAAAATGTTATATAAATTGAGTCTTAGTTTGCAATTTTAAAAATCAGTGGACATGGAAGCTAGCACAATTAACAAAATTAAAAACTGTAAACCTTTTCTATGAAATTATTTAAGCCTGAAGCTTCTGAGTCAGCAGCTTACTCATACTGTTACATAAATGAATATGCTCGAAAACAGAATAAATCCACAATTTAATATCTTTTCTGCTTAATGAATCATGGTTAAGAGAAGACAAACAAACAGATAAAAAACGCTTTCAGCATGAATCATCTAGGAATATATTGAAGAGTATACACACGTGTTCACATAAATACACGCACATAGCCATTACAGATCATTTTGAAGATTCTATTTTCAAAAAAACTGAGGAAAGCCTTTTAAACTAAGAAAATAAGACATGGCTGATCCATTTTAGATAAACCCTTTATTTGCTCGGTGTTTTTCACTGGCAAGCTAGTGCAGAAGGCTGTTGCTGAAATATTATAGTAAAGAGCACACACCATGCAGAAGAGACATAAGTGAACAAAACCTGCTTTGGTGGGGAGACAGTGCACACTGCCAATAGCAGCAGTCAGCCCTGGATTAACCCTAAAGTCCTGATAGCGTCCATCTTCCATCACGGCTAGAGAGCTCAGATTTATCAGGGATATTTCATCCAGCTTCTGCACTGTCATCTATACTTACATTCAACTTTAGAGGGCTAAGAGAAAGGGCAGCCAAGATGTTCTTCTGCATAGTCAGCCCATTGGCATTAGAAAGCCATGATGCAGTTTCTGCCTACATAGCTTGGACGTGAGCACAGAAAAGATGCAGCAGGGCTCCTAAGTAACTGTGGTGTGACCAGCCAAAGCAGGAGGTGAATAAGGGAGTCACCAAGGCACTGACAAGGCATGTCCTCCTTTCAGCCACTTTCATAGATACTCCGAAATAGGAGACCATTTGCAGCATTCGCTGTTATCTTTTGGCACTTGGAGTGATACTGATGGAGATGATGATGACTGCCAGGTGGTACAGGACTGGAACCCAACATCAGTAAATGGAAGGGGCCACATAGGTTTCTTCTGGACAAGACAGCAAGTTGGGACCAGAAATAACTAAGACTCTGTGTTGAAGAGTCTGAAATGATGTACAAGTCCCACAGCCAACAACAGAAGGGCGATTAAATATATCCAGGCCCATTTTTAACAACCCTTAAGTTACAGACACACATTCAATAACACTTCATGGGTCTGAGAGACTATAATAATTAACAATGGTAGTAAATCTGGTAGTTTGGCTCAGAGTTCTTAGTTTCCAAGAATGTGTTCTGTCCAGATAACTACCCATCAGGTGGACCTCTAGAGTCACACCTTCCTGATGGTTCCTCAAAACATGTTTTTGCATGTTGAACTTACTAAAACCTAGGAAATGCTTACTTAGTCATATTATCTATTTTGCTTATGGCAATTAATGGAACTGATTTGGGGGGAAATAATTATTGCTTATTTCTAAAACTATTTTGAAAGAAAAATGAAAAAAGAACTGCTTTTCTTTCCAAAGGGAAACATTTTTTGTCAAATATCCAACATACACACATACCGAAAATTGTTAAGCACTTCCATTCAATTTGATTATAACTTTAATTCATCCTATGAGGTGATATAGATTGAACTACTTTATTTTCTTTTCAAAATGAGACTAGAAAGGTTTGACACAGATTAGAAAGTCTTTTTAAGTTATTCTGGTACATTTTATAAAACTACATATCTTTATTCAGTCCCAGAACTTGTTTATATTAAAATATTTAGATACAGATATTATTTTCTCTTTCTGTGCATAATTGTGAAATCATAATTTGAGCCAATTTTACTCTTAATTTATTCACTTTTATCTGATGATGTTTATGAAGAAGGTGATGATGGTGATTCTGCACCATCTACAGGACAATGTGCAGTGTTATAGGAGTAATTCATAGAAATAGTTTTTCTTTTATTATTTATTCAAAATATAAATGAGAGCCCTGAAAGAGAAATGCCATAAGTAGCACCCAAGATGACAGGACACAAAAAAGACTTAAACCAGGGTATATCTCATTGTCTTCGGTCAACAAAAAATCATTGCCTAATTCTGTCAAAGAGAAAGAATGCCTAGCATTATGACCTGAAAAACAAAAATATCTGATTACTAGAAATAAAAGTATTTGTTGTGATATTTATACACCAACCATGCATGATATTCATTAAAGCCAAATGGGGGGAAGCAAGTGTGGCTCAGTGGATAGAGCCCCCGTTTACCATATGGGAGGCCCGGGTTCGCGTCCCGAGGCCTCCTTGTGAGGGCACGCAGGCCTGAGCGGTGCGGTGGGCTGATGCAGCAACCTCACTGGCAGGAAGCGGGTGTGGCACAATAGATAGAGCACCCGTTTACCATATGAGAGGCCCCGGGTTCGCTTCCCGGCGCCTCCTTGTGAGAGCAGGCCGGCTCGCTCGCGTGGTGCCCTGGGCTGATGCAGCAAGACCTCACAGCAAGGGGGAGATAAGCAGACACAGAGAAGACACGCAGCAAATGGACACAGCAGCACAAGCAGCAATGGGGGGATAAATAAAATAAAATAAATAAATCTTTAAAAAAAAAAAAAAAGCCATATGGGATTCTACATTTATTAAAAACAAGAATTTTTAATGAAAACAACATTATTGTTTTTTACTTGCAAAATGAAGAATGAATCCCTTCACACCCCTAATGGAAATCATTAGAATATTTCCCCCAGTGGTAAAATAGATTTCTTTTAGCATATGTTTTGATCAACTCAAATTTCCTTATTTTCACACAATAATGCTTCAATTTTGTATATGATACAGATCTCACTTGCTAAAAATGCTGTAAAAGCATTTTAGACCTTAGAAAGAAAGAAATGTTTTTAAGAGTGAATTGTACTTTATACCACTATTCATCTCCAGTCATGTTCTGTGTCATGCAATTATCCTGTCTTGGAGAACCTGCTGTGTTCCCTCAAGCACTTAAGCTCTGGATGGAGTTTGGAGAGCAAGATTTGAATGTAGTTATAACAGCAGGTTTGGTCAAAAGTAAAGACAGTCGGGAAATGGATGTGGCTCAAGCAATTAGGCTCCCGTCTACCATATAGGAGGTCCAGGGTTCGATTCCCAGGACCTTTTAGTGAAAGGCAAGCTGGCCTGAGCAGAGAGCTGGCCCACGCAAACAGCTGATGCAGCAAGATGATGTAACGAAAAAAGACACAGAGGAGAGACAATAAGAGATGCAGAAGACTAGGGAGCTGAGGTGGCGCAAGAGATTGAGCACCTCTCTCCCACTCTGGAAGGTCCCAGGATCAGTTCCTGGTGCCACCTAAAGAGAAGACAAGCAGACACAGAAGAACACACAGAAAGCAGACAGTGAGCGTAAAACAATGGGAGGGGGGGAGAATAAATAAATCTTAAAAAAAAAAAGTAAAGACAGTCTCAAGTAACATGTTCTAATACAATCTAAGAAGTAGACATAAAATGCGTAGAGTAGAAACTGTCAACAGAGTGATTCCACTTCTTGCTATTAGTATGGTTGATATTAGTGGCAAAATTGACAATAGAAAGTGCTGACAAGGATGCAGAACAACTAGAATTCTACATTGCTGATAGGAAAGCAAAATGGTACCTACCATTATTCTGGGAAACAATTTCTTATATTTAAACACACACTTACTTCATGACCCAGCAATCTCATCCCTAGGTATCCTAAGTTAAATGAAATTCTGTATTCCCACAAAAATCTGTACATGAATGTCTGTTAAAGCTGGGAAGTTGTTACTTGCTAAATTATTTTTGCCACAGAGGACCTTATGATTGTGAAGTTTGTGTTTTACTTAAAACAAAAGCATTTATTTTTTCTGAACACAATGCTAAATTTGACTTAAGGACGATGCTTGGGAAGAACTGGCTCCTCTTTAAAGCCTACTTATTTTAAGGACAGTAGCTGAAGAAAAATGTGTAAATAACCCACGGAATGCCTTTCACCTAGCATGTTTGTAACTTTAACAAAAGCATTTTCAGTTTGTATCACATCCATAAGCCAAACACATAAAAGACATCATCGTCTTCAAACATCATCAGTTATAAAGGTGGAAAATTAGGGAAATTATTATATATTTAAATAATAACATAAATATAAATATTGGTGATGATACTTACAGAAATAACATATAAATGCAAAAGCATTCACCTACGATTTACAATGTCCAACATAAATATTTCAGCACCCACTGGGTTTCAGACTACATCAAATTTTTTCCAGAGTGTATTATACTCAATAAGAGAAATTCCAAATTATTCCGCTTTTTTGTTTAAATTGTATGCATATTCATTATTTTTATTAATTACACTTTAGGAATCAGAAGGAAATAAGAAAACATAGATTTGAAAAGAACAGAAAAGTGTTTGGGAGTACATTGCTAATTGAATAAAATCAGAAAAGAGTAAATACAGGCTTATGCCAAGTCAGAAAATATTCTTCAATCAAAAGAGTAACTAGAAAAGAAGGAATTGCAATTTTTCACTCTCTGGTAATTATGGCTTCTAACAGAATTTTGCTAAAACTGTTTTTCATTTAGATAAATGGACAGAGTTGAACATATATTTTTTTTCTGAAAACAAATCTGACTTTCACCTATAAATAATTTGAATTTAAGATAAGAGCACTATATTCATTAGGCTTCATACTCAATTGTTAAAACAGAATTAAAAGCTCAAATAATTGCATAGTAAATTTTTCACTTTGTTTGGAGGGGGGAAAGTCCTAATTTCAAATATTTTAGATACAGAACCTATATTTAAGTGAGATTTTAAAATTTATAGCAATTATCTCCAAAGAAGTAAAGTGTTGAAATAAAAGACTCTCAAGGAAAGTTTAGAGAAAACTGTGTTATTGGATAAGACAAAGTACAGTAGGGGTAAAAAACACAAATGACCACAAGTGCCACGTGACTTAAATTAGTGAAGTGAACAAGGTGTGAAAACAATCATGAGTGATAGGAAGAGGTACAAACAATTTCATGCTTATATGGATGTAGATAATAAAATAAAATTAAGAAGGAAAGATGCATTTTGGAGGAGCTCTTATAGTTTAACATCTTGGAGAAATACGCAAGTCAAACAAAGACCATGGGATAATTTCTCAGGAAAATAAAATGTGGAGTGACACTAGCTAAGTTATAGAACTCCTTAATGGGAGCTGATATTAAAATGAATAAAATTATTTTTACAAGGTCCATGGAGATCTTCCTAGTTAAATACTATATGATATGGAAAATACTATTAAGTTGGCTCAAAATCACAGGCTGAGCATGCCTTCTATACAAATTTCCTTGAAAATGTAGTACATTAAATGTAATATTATAATTTATATTTTTATAATTATATACTATAGAATTGTAATATTTAAAACATAAATACATAAAATTATATATTATGTAGTCATACATAAAATTGCATGTAATTATATATTATATAATATATTAATTAGAATATATAATGTTTAATCATATATATTTAAAAATATACATACAAAATCATGACTATATTGTAAAATAAAATTAGTGCCATCAACAGACCTGCCTCACATTTTGTGGAATTTCTAAAAGAAAGAAGGCAGAAGCTGCCCTGATTTTGTGATAATCAGGGTAGGCTAAACATTCGCTGTATTAGAGACCATGCATGTGTCCCCAGACCTGGTTTTTCTCCCTAGGTCTGGTTTTTAGAATGCTGGTGATAAACTAAGCCTGATTTATTACATGACCATCCTGTATGGGAAAAGACTGTAACTCTGGGTATCTTTGGTCAACCTCAAGAGATATAGCAGGGGGACGGATGTGGCTTGGGAGGTTGGACATCCGTCTCCCATATGGAGGGACCTGGGTTCAATCCCCGGGACCTCCCAGTAAAAATTTTAAAAAGAAAAATATAGAAGGCATCCCGTGTGCAGGTGCGCCGCCAGGCCCCGCGAGTGGATGGCCATCAGGCCCCGCGAGCCACACAGCAAGATGATGACATAACAGGAAAGTGACACAAGGGAGACCCAAGAAGAGACGCACTGAGAAAGCAGGAACTAAGGTGGCACAGGCGGTAGGATGCCTCTCTCCCACATCGGAGTTTCCAAGAATCGAATCCCACTGAAGACAGGAGGAGAAGGATGAGAAGAGAGGGCAGGAAATGGACACAGAGAGTTGCCCAGTGAATGGACGCAGAAACAGCAAAAAGGAGGGGGGGTTAAAAATGGATAAAAGTAAGTAAATAAATAAATCCTTTAAAAAATGTATAGGGGAGGAAGATACGGACTATAGTTAGTGGTAATACTTTAACGATGCTCTTTCATGATTTGTTAACAAATGTTTCACAAAAATGCAGGGTGTTTGTGGGGGGATGATGTGTGGGAGCCCTGTATGATATTATGCATGTTTATTTTGTAAGTTCACAATGTTTACTGAACACTTATAGTTTATGTATGTTCATGTATGAATGATATACTTCAATAAATTGTTAAAAAAAAAAAAAAGGCAGAGAATGTCTTATTGATAGAGAAATAACAGCCAAATTATAGTCATATTAAAATGGGATGTGATTTGTGCTCAGCATATAGGCAAAAAAAAGAGAAAGATCAATAAACTGTTAAAATGTTAAACAGTTAAATAAACTGTTAAAATGTTTAAAAAAGTAATTGTCATATATTATTAGAAGAATCTGTTTATAAGAGCTATTATAGAAGATAAAATTGGCAATTCATATCAAAATATAAAATGTAAAATACATAAATGTAAAGCTGTATTTTAAGTCTCAGTCTTTAGACATCTGTAATATTTAAGTATCTTGCAATGAGAATGCATTCCTATTACTTGCATATTTTCAAAATGATTGAAATTTTTAAGTATGGTAATGGAACAATCATTATCATCATCCAGCTCTTACACTTTATGGTTTAACTTTCTGCTCCTCAGTTTCCCAATGTTTACCTCATAAGATGGCTATAAGTAGCAAATGAAATGAGATCTATAGAATCATAACTTAAATATGTATATAAATACACACAAATATATCTTTATAATAGAAACTTGATGGAAAGATAATTAGTATTATCAAACCTTGGCCAATCTCTGTCAAATCTAGCATTTTCAGAACAACACTTCTTCTTTAAAATATTTTTAGTCATGTTATTGAGAACAATACTTTAGTTTTGGCTCAGGTGAGGAAATGTTTCTTTGGTGAATATTAAATGCCTATGTTTCATGGAAAACGCCCATTTTAATACAGTCACGTGGAACATTGTACTATTAGAAAACAGATTTTGAAAGTATGATACATTCCATCCCATAATTTATCTTATATTTATTTTGTGTTTGTAGCATTGGTGTTAGGACTTTTCAGAAAGGAAGGTTCTCCCATCAGTGGAAATGTCTGCACTTTCTTCTTTGAAGAATTGTGTTTGCTTGCACAGGTTACTTTAAGTCTCCTGGGCTAGTCAGCGTCATCTCCTTTGAAAAGCCCAAGGGAGCCTACCCCCACCCGCCATTTCTAATATTCTTGATGAATGGCTTTCTTAAAGTAAAATGAGTTGATCAATGTAAACCTTTCCAGATTAAATCAATTAACGTGTGTTCCAACTTAAAGAATTTCCTCCATTTGAAGAAAATGACAGGCCTACTTTCCCTCTAAGACTGTATAAATACCAGTTTTTAGAGTGTTTCATACATTTCAGTTCAATCCCTGAGCTTGGCAAGAAGATTGAAAAAATGTTGCTTTCCATGTGTTTCTTTTTCATAAATGTGCTTCCAAATTGTTTACTCTGCAATGCAGTAACTGTGGGTAAATATTTGATTTGATGAATTAAGCAAAGTAGTCAATATTATTTTTATAATTTGAGTTTTCATAGAGGGTGATAGTGTCAATATTTTATATTTTTATTTGAATGTCACTGTGGTGCTTTTCCTCCATATTAATAATATCCTTGCCACAAGATTGTACATCATCTACATGACTATGATGGGATGCAAAGAGATTTATTGGCCAAATTTAGACCCAGTTCCTGACCTTTGAGAGCTTCTAATCTGTAAAAAATTTAAAGGAGATAAACACATTTGTATTACATATGACAATTCGGTAAATAAATGGAAATGGTCATGGCTTCTATTTCATATAGAGAAGAAAATCTTTCATTTCTACACTTATAGAAGAAAACTATAAACGATTTTTTCTTTAAATCACCAAGGCCTTTCCTATGTTTAATCATAATAACCTAACTTATGATGACAGGTTTTGTGAGTTGAATGTATTTATATCAAGAAGAGGTAGAAAATTAGGCTTATAGATTGGAAATAGTCTTGGTAATATGTTCTGAACTACAATTATATTGTATAGAAAACTTTTCTACTGTGAGTAGAAATGGATGAAGATACACTTTTTAAGGTTTTAACTAATATTTCAAATCCCACTTGAAAACAAGTCCTTTATCAGATATGTGATTTGTAAATATTATCTCCCAAGTGTAGCTTACCTTTTCATTCTGTTAAGTGTCTTTTGCAGAGTAATTTTTTTTTAATTTTGAAGGGGATCAATTTATCAAATTTTAATTTTATGTATTGTGTTTTAGAGTCATATGTAAGAATTAACCCAAGGTCTCAAAGAATTTCTCTTATGCTTCCTTCTAGAAGTGTTTCAGTTTCAAATTTTACGTGTAGATCTCTGGTCTACTTTGATCCAATTTTTCTGTTAGGTATGAGGTATGGGTGAAGGGTCACTTTTTCCATCTAATTGTTTCTGTACCATTTGCTGAAGAGTATCCTTTTTCCATTGAATTGTCACAGGCATTTTATAGATTTTTTTTTCCATTTTCGAATTGGTTTTTATGAATATGTAGAAAAGTACAGATCTTGGCCACTTTGATGAATTTGATCAGTTCTAAAAGATTTTTTACTTGTTTATTTTTAATTTTCTAAGAAAATGCTTAGATAGTATTCAAATTATGATAGTCTTTTACTATCCTTTTCACTATTTATGTCTCTCATTTAATTTCCTTTATTTATTAAGTAGGCTAGGATGTCCAGCTAAATAGAAGTGGTGAATGAAGGAATCACTGCTTTATTCTTGAATTTGATGAACTATGTCACATGATATGTATTTATCTCGATTGTCACAGATTTCTGTTAGATAAAATTTATGAAGTTATGAAAGTCTTCTTCTAGTTCTCATTTGGAGTTTTAATATGGATTTTCCCTCATTTTATTTATTCATCCATTAATAGATTTCCTAATATTGACTTTTTTTTTTTCAGTTTTGGAATAAATCCAATTTGTTCACAAAGAATAATCTTTTAATACACTTTAATTTGTCAATATGTTAGTTTGGGTCTTTGAATCGATACTCCTAAGTGATATAAACTTTTGGATATTTTTATTAGGCTATTCTAGCTTCCTGGAATGAGTTGGGAAGTTTTCATGTTTCTATATCTGTTATTGCTGTTTCTCTTATTTTCCCCCTAACTTTATTTTTTGTCTCCATCAGATGATTGAAGTTCTTTTCAGGGGATATAATTCTTTGCCTCTGGATGAACAATTCAGCATTCTCATGAATTTATTTTGTTTCCAACTAATTTTTTGCATTTTTAAAACATTGCAAGATAACATACATACAAATGTGTATGTATTCAAAAATCATTTTAAAGCAAATACTCATGTAAACACCCAGGTCAAGGAAGAGACCATTTCCACACTCCTAACCTCTTCCCAATCAGCACTTTCTCCACTCTTAGCCTACTTTTCCTGAAGGAAGCTTCTATTCTGACTTTTGTGACTATTAATCTATACTTCCATAATGACTACATTATGACTGTTTCTGAAATGTACAGTGATGAAATCATACTCTACAAGATATTTAGTCCCATGCTTCTTTAAATCAGCATTTTAGGAGAATCATTCGTACTATTGGATATAGTTGCACTTCATTCTGTTTATATATAATTTGCATGAATATGCAGCAATTTATGTATCCATTCTCCTCTTGATATATATTTAAGTTATTTTCAATTCTGGGCTAGGACAGTTCTGAACTATTTTCAGGTCCAAGCTATTATAAGCAAACCTTCCAACCTACTAGATAACTGCAAACTATTTTCCTAATAATTTTACTAATTTGTATTTCCGCCAGCATTTAAGAGTTTTCATTGACAACAGTCTTACCAAAACTTGGTATTTTGAAACTTCTTTTTTTGTCAATCTAGTCAGTAAGTAGAGGTATCTTTTTCTGATTTTAATTCTCCTTACCTGATAATAAATGATATTGAGCACTTTTTTGTATGTATACATATCCATATCTATCAAAGGGATCAAAGATATGCCGTGCATCAGCCTTCCGTTCTTGTAATAAAAAAGCATAAACTTTGATATAAGACAAGTATGGTTTCAAATCCTAGCATTGATTTTTAGCATATGAACTACTTTTTGTTTTCTATGAGGTAATGAGAGAAAAATTATGCCGAGTGAAAAGAAAAAAAAAAAAAAGATACAAAAGAGTATATGCTGTATGATTCAATTTATATGATGTTCTTGGAAAGATGAATTTATCAAATGTATAACCTTGGGTAGCCATGTTAATTCACTGAGCCTAATTACTTTCTTTTAAAATAGTACTAATAACCACTTCAAAGTTGTTTTGAGGATTAAGACTTAGAATATACATAATAGATTCAAATACAAAACCTGATCCTTCTTAGAAACTGACTGTCTCTCTGTTCTTCACTTTCTTTTATTTCTCTGTTGCTTCACGTGACAGCATCAGATATCTCTTTGGTTAAAATGAATTATTGCCTGTTATCAGAATGATGCAGATATGAAAGCAGGCCTCATTTAAATGCATTGTTGTTTTACATGGGTTTAAAAAAAACCTCCATTTTGATTTTGCCCAAGAAAACATCTTGGAAAAACAGCATGTTCTCTTGGTACTATTTACAAATTTGAAGAACTGTTATTTCACATGGAAGATATAAATTGTTGGTTTTTTAACGAGGTGTTCACATTCTGAGTCCTTGGGATTATATAGAATTAGATTAAATCTGTCATTCAGCTGCCATCTTATTATTGTACAAAAATTCATATCACCTTTCAAATTTTCCTGCTTTTTAAGGATAGTGCACTGTAATTTATGAATATATGTAGATTCAGGCTTATGTCAGTTAATCACACATACCCACATGATCATGATAGTTAAAATAGTTAGAGAACAAAACTAAAGAATCTCAGAGCTGGAAATATTCTCTTGCTTTTCTCCTCATTTTGTAGGTATGGGTTATTAAAAAAAATTTTTTTTAAATGAAAACTCTGACTAATTGTTTTGAAAGTTTGTACCACTAATATTGGACATATGTCTGGGAAACAAAAAGTATCAAATCAAGTAAAGGTGCTGTAAAAATCTGCATTTTATTCGAACTGTAGGAAATATTTGTAAAGCTAAATGATACATATTATTATGCTTTGGTTGTTCAAATAGACAAATCATGGCTTTTGTTTAATTATACAGTGTATAATAAGAATATTTGGAGCTAATTTTGGATTTCTAGGTTTACAAAATTTTCACTACTTCTTAAATGAGAACTCAGAAAAAATGTGGCTGATCCAGTCAATTCTGTCATCACTAATGGAAAATGAAACTATATTCCCTATCTATAAAGAAAAAATAACATAAAGGAAAATAGTCCATGCCATTAAAACTAATTTCAATATAACTCAAATTTTTTACTGTTGTCTCCTAAATTCTAGGAAGGGTACAAGTGGTCCCAGCAACACTAATTCAAACCCCTTCTTTTCTTTCTCCTTCCCATGACTTTTTTGATCTTCTCTACTCAAACTCTGTCTTCAACTATAGATCCTCAGTCCTCAAAGCCATAACTCTGCCATTTTATTCACTTTCCCTCACAGGTTTCCAATCTGCTATCACAAAAGCCAAAGGGCATGTCTTCTTTTACAAGGTGTGAGTAGGTAAAGCATGCATGTTATGCTTTGTTAATTTTGATGCCACTACATGTATAAAGAAAGAACTGCTATTTGTTAGGTACTTGCTCTTTGCCAGACACTTTGTGAAGAATTATTGACAAGTGTTATTTCATTTAATCCTCATGACAACCTTTTGAGGCTGGTAACATCTCCATCTTACAAATAGGAAACTGAGGCCCAAAGGGTTTTCTGCATTGCTAAAGTAGAAGAGTGGAAGCTAGGACTCAGTCTCTCTGGCTCCCAAGTCTATATTCTTAGCCATTCTGCTCTGCTTCTTTGCTGATGAAAAGCCATGGAAATATGAATGCTGCAACTTTCAAACATTCTTTACATTACTGTAATTATAATAGAGGCAAGGTGAGTTCCTTTGATCCAATTCTTGGAAAGACTCAAACCTTGCTGGAACCAAGGTTATGGAATTCGGTAAGACATCACACTGAGTGCTATGGTTTTGGGTAAGAAGGGAGGTATGGATTCAAAATAATAAGGTAGCATTTCTACGTAATTCACAAAATGATTATAAACTTATCTCAAAAACGGAGTCGGGAAAGTACTCTAAGCCACCGTGTATTTGCATTTTGGGAGGCATTAAAATATTACTTAAATCTAGGTTCTGGAGCACATGTATCAAAAGCAAATATAGTTGGCATTCATAGACAATAATAAATTGTGACATTAAAGGAGATAATCCATGGAATTTTCTTAGTAGGCTATTCAAGTACTAGGCATTTAGTAAACACTCCAAACATGTTAGCTGTTGGTATTAATACAAATTATAATAAATTACTTTGAATTTATCAATTGTGTATGCTGCAAAAGAACTGGGGGTGGGGGAATTAAATTTGTTTTAAAAATAAAAATAAGATTAAAAAAGCAATTGGATTATATACTTTAAATGTGAATTATACCTCAATAAAACTTAATATTTCTTTAAAAAAGAAAATGTAATCTCATCTATATTAAAAGAAATCAGGTCATTAGTTGCCTGTGGAGGAACTGGGAAAAAAAATAAAGGGTCATGAGGAAACTTTTGAGGGTTTACTACCTTGACTGTGGTGGTGGTTTCATGGGTGTACATATATGCCCAACTTATCAAAATGTATACTTTTAATATAAGCAGTTTATTATATGTCAATTACATCTGAATAAAGCTGCTCCCTCTAAAAAAAAAAAAAGATAAAATAAATTAAAATACATGGCTAAGTAAATGACTGTAATAAACCAGAAATGAAAAAGCAAGTGACCATTTTTTATTACAATTATATAATAATATGAAAAAAAAACAGTATAGAGACTTAAAATTATCTCAGTTGTATATGATCTTAAAACTTCCAATATATCTAGAGCAATTTTTCCTTGTATCTGACCATGGAAAGAGATTTATCTTCTAGAAAGCAATTAGACATCATTGGAGGAAAAAAAAGTTGTTACCTAAATTAATAGGTGATTAGGAGAGATAAAAGGATTAACAGATTTTAGAGAGGAAAGAATATAGATGTGGCAATTAGGCAAGGTTAGTTTAAACATGGATGAATTAATGCGGTCTTAAATCCAAATCCATATGCCATAGATTTCTCACTAATTGGGAAATTAAAGTTGATCAAATAAAATGTATGACATTTGGAAATAATCTTCCAAAATTGCTTCAGAAGTATTAAGTTACTAGAGTAAAAATTTTATGAATAACACAAAAATGTATATATACCTCTCTATGGCAGTCAAAGAGGGTATTTGCTTTTCCATTAGCTTCTGATTCTTTTGCAATAGTGTCTAGGTCAGAGGCTGGCAAACTGCATCATGCATCGGAATCCCCTGGAGAGCTAGTTAAAAACACCGAGCCTCACTCCTAGTGTTTCTGACTCAGTGCAGTTGGGATGAAGCCAAAGAACTGCATTTCTAACAAGTTCCCAGGTGATGCTGATCTGCTTGCCTGGGGCCTATGATTTGAGAGCCACCGATCTGGAGTCCTTATGAGAACAGAATTAATATAATTAGGGAATATAAGCAAAACCAGTTTTAAGGTTCATAAAAATCCAGTGAAATTTGATAATGGAATGACAGAAACACCCCCTTCAAAGGAGGAGTTTTGCCTTCTTCAGTGTCACCTTTCAATTAGTCACCAATGTGCAAAAAAACCTTAGGCTCTTGAACACAGAACTTATGCAGAATTTAACTTGGTTTGATATCTTGTGCCAACCATCCATAATGCATAACTTTAGAACAAATGAAAATATACTCCTCTGTAAGGAAATCTTTGTGTGTGTTTCTCATTGTTTCTCACCTTGAGCAGAGGCAAAGAGTTGATGCCAGTTAAAACACTTTTAACTTGTCAAATTATTTTGTAAGAACTTACATGTTTACAAAGGATAGAAAAATAAGAATCTTGGAAAGATAAGTTTTCTGCTCAATAAATAAATATGGCCATGGTTTTATCACTCTATTTTTATAGTTTCATCATTTATATTTTGATGGTCCTTTGAAGATATGACCTCAATGCCTTCTAATGAGAAAAAGCAGTATGAATTTTTGTGGTGCAAAACATTCGCTATTCTTAACACAGGACAAATGTTAAGGAATTCAAGACAGAATAGGACACAAAGACTCAAAGTTCCTCTTTCACTTTTATTGTTTCTGACTACTGAGCTGGATGCATGTTACACAGACTGACTCTCGCTACCTTATCAGCAGTGTCCCTTGTTTCAGCCTATTTCAACTGAATTGAACACATGTTAACACCATTCACTATATATGAAAAGAAATGACTCATTGGGATGTGCTCAGGATAGGAATAGAAGTGGCACCAACTGCCTTTTTTCCTATGCTCTGTCTCCAGAGAAAGACACTGGCCTGGCCAGGCATTCATACTCAGAACAAATATGGTGGGGGCAGTTCAAAGGCTGGTGACTCCTCTTGGATTATAACACGGCCATTTAAGGGAATCTAATTAGATCTCAAATAATAATCTACACAATCAACACACATATTACAGCAACCTCCCATTCCTAAGTGGATGAGCTCATTCTGTCCAACCAATAAGTTCTGGGCATTATAGAAGATAGAGACTCACTTATCTCCTCTGGTCTATAAGAGACCAGATAAACATTTAGCGTCTCATAAATGTTAAATCAGAGACAAGAGTTTTCTTTCATTAGCTCATTTCCTCTTAAGAACCAGTCAATGGCAAATTAATGGTTTAACTACTGTATCTATAGGACCATATCATTATTCTAGCCTGCATCCCTATTCTTTTTAAAACAAAGCATATTCAATATCTAAGCCACACATATTCACTACTGAATTTTACTTCTGTTTTTTCTAAGGGATGATAATCATAAAAATATTTATGTGAAAGTCCTCATATTCATAGGCTGGCCTTCTGTTTCCCGTTATACAATTTCACCAAGATTAGATAATCACAGTCAGAATTTTGAAATGTGTTCTTTGCAATATTTCCAGCACTAGTAAGTTTGAAATATGTTGCAGTCAGTACCAAGTGGATTTCTCTCTACCAGTTTTTTTCTGAAAGCTCTTGCCAACATTTTGAATCCTATTCTTGTATTTTTTCATTAAATTATTTCATAAAATTGTGAATAGCTAATGGACTGCCTTGTGCATATATACTTTATTTTCATTTTCAGATCTATTCGTTTTTGTTCTTAAAGTAATTGAATTAAATTCCCTTTAATTCTTTAGTCTGCAGGTGAGCCATAATCCTTATTATTGATGGAGCAGTTACATTGAAGTTGCAGCTACTGCATTAACTGCATTAAGAGCTTCACATGCTTTACCTCATTTAACTCTCATAGAACACCATGAGGTAGATATTATTATATACTCATACTTTAAAAATAATACAATGGAAAGTAACTAATTTGCGGGAGGTCATAAAATTCTTAATGACAAATCCATGATTCGAACCCAGATCGTTTTTATACCAAAATTGATGTTATATAATGTACCATGTAATAAGGGTATTTTCAAGGCTGACTTTATACATTTTTGAAGTGGGTAGTCACCTCTGGGGTATGAGACAAGGCCTCCCATTAGTAAACATTTCTTCCATGTGTCTATGGTGTTCCAAAAATTTACCTTTCAAAAGGTACTATTTTGGTTAAAGTTTGTCCTTGTCGTTATGTCCATACGAGGTAGTATATTACATCTTATCTATTAATCTGCTCTCTAATCTCACCCACGTCCTTTCCTTCCCTTTATTTCAGGGAAATTTTTTTCTCCTGCCTATGTAAACCTTCGTGCTGCTCTTTTCTTCTACCTTTTCCTCCTTCCCTTAAGGCAGTAATTCTCCAACTCTTTCACGTGAAACTTGTCAGCAGAAAAAAGAGCCTGAAGAGCGCCAGGCTCTAAACTCTCAGCCACCCTTCACCCAGGAACGCTCTGCCTTCACCTGCTTCACATGTAGCTCTTCCAAGAAGTATTATTTGAAGAACTATCTCTGGCATCTTAAATTGTTCTCTTTCTACTACCTCCTTCTACTGCGCCTACGCATACATTTACGTTACTTTGCTCTGAACTTGGAATCCTCACTACGTGGTCAGAACGCATTAGCTGGACAGTTTCTTGCTCAGATGATCAAGATCAGTAAGCTGTGTGGTGTTATACCCGAGACCCTTTTTCCAATGCCTTTGCCAATCATGATGCTTTCTGAACCAAGGGGGAATTTGCTCATACTCCACAGGGTAACCAAAACCTATTTTATAATGTGCTTCTGTAACTTAGTTCATAAGGAAATCTAAAGTTTACTAACATGCCTTCTTTTCAAGGAATCGCTTTCTTCAAGATCACCATTCAATAGCTACTGCTTTCTCCTCACAATTACACTTTAAGACAGTTACTTAGTATCTACTGTGTATTTCCATTTAACTCTTAAAACAACTTTGCAAGGTAGATCTTATCATGTACGTTTTTCAAGTAAGGAATATGAAGCTAAGTGAGTCTATGCAATTTCTCCAGAGCAACACACACACACACAGGTTTGATGGACAGCCAGGATCAGAACACAGGGACATCATTGCCTACTTAAAGATGCTTTGCAGATAATGAAAAAAAAAATCACTGAGAATTTGATTCCACAAAAGATAACTAGACTTTTTAGTTTCTATTTGCAGTTTCTTCTTTAATGATGTCTGTGCCCAAAAGTGACTGCATTTGAAGCAAAACAGATGATGTAAAATAAAAGGTTTAAACTAGAGAAACATTAGAAACTGAAGAGGATTCCTCCCAAATTTATAGAAATTATTAGGTTAATAATTAGCAAAGTAAAATGTTAATAATCACTTTTTAATAAATATGTTTAAAACATATTTGATAACTGTCTCTTTTATTATTTACTAGTGGGCAGGTCCTGAATGATATATCCAAACAAAACATTTACTGAAAACTTTTAGGTGATTAGAATAAAAAATGTTTAAAAATTTACATTGCATCATCATAGTCCTTTACATTGCATCATCATAGTTCATCATACAAATGATATCTTTGGCAACTTCTTTTGTAATAAATCAATTTCTCATGTTCTTACTGTCATCAGATATTAAGTTTACCAATCATGCTTAAAAATTTGTCCCATATTTCAAAAGAACTGTCCTTTAAATGGATTTCATCTGATGGTTTTCACTTCTCTAAGATAATAACTGACAACACAGGGTTTTAATATTTTGTAAACAGTCTTTGACTTTTATACAGAGACAACGATAAAACACTCTAGTTCAAGTGCGGCAATTTTAAGTCAGGAATGATGAAAATTTAGGAAGTCAGCCTCCTTTATATTCTTAGTATCCTCAACCACAGTATTTTTCACTAAAGAATGGTGTGTGGAATTCCATAATTATATATGGTATCCATGGCATGATTTATCTATTTCATGTTTATATCAGTTAGGATTCTGTTTATTTCAGTTAGGAACAGATAGGAATTTAGTTATATTAAAATTTATTTTATTACAAAGATATAAAGGGCTTAAACAATTGACAGAACAGGCATGAAAAGCAAGGCAAATGTTAGTCAGTTCTGAAGAGTCAAATATCAAAGCAACTCTTTTATCAGGAGTAGTCTGGTCTGGACATCTAGCCATCACTGGACCTTGATGCTCCTGCCACTGGCCACATGCTCTGCTGCTGCCACCAATGAATTATAACCACCCTTTTAGTGTCACCTCCCAGGTAGGAGCCAAGCTTGAGACTTCAGCCTCAGCTACCAGGGGAGAAAAAGCAGGAGGGTTTGCTCTTCTGAATCCTGTTGTCAGACGTAGGACTTTTCCTCTACATACATCAGGATCTGGTCATAAAAAGAAACTCTACCCAACTATTTCAAAGAGAAGAGATTTAATAAACAGAATTAGGAGCTTACAAAAAAATTGGAAGGGCTTCCACTCCTCAGATTTTTGCTAGCCTTCAGATATTCTAGATGTAGGTAATGCTACTTTGGTCAAAAACTTTAGGAAACTATTTCCAATAGCCATATTTGCATTTCAGCACAACTAAGTGGGAGATTTGTGGGAGAATGCTTGGAGGCTGCTGAAAAGCATGTTTGACCAAGGCCTGTCATTGCTGGAGAAAGGATAATTACTTCTTCATGCCACCTTCCAACTTTTGTGTGAATGTCTAGTTGGTGGGATCCAAACACAGGGAATTGCTAATTTGGGCTTCTCTAAAATTTAATTCCCAGATTTCCAGCATCTGTGATTCTTGAGTGAACATAGAATGGGGTAAGTATATTGCTTAGTGCCAGTACAGAGTCCTGCATGTTCTCACAATGGATGATATATATAATGGATAACTGCCCCCAAAGAGAAAGATAATTTCATGCTGGACCTTTAAAAGATGACAGAAATGCACACAATGTAACACTCAATGTCCCAGAGAGAAAGAGAGAGAGACAAACAGACAGACAGACAGACAGATACACATACAAAATTAATGTGTATGTTTTGAACAGAGGGTAATCAATGTTCAATAAAAGTTGATTTTTAGGTTACCAATTAATCTCTCTATTTAAACCATTTTCAGACATGATCTCATGGCATATTTACCATGGCTCTACCTACATAGTGTTATACATTAATATCATTGCTATGTCTTCATGTAGTTAGAGAAAACCAATAGCAAAAATAGATTAGATAGATAGATAAACAGATGACGATAGCTTGATATATAGCTAGATAAAGATATCCAGATAGATGGAAACCACACTGTTTCTGACCTCTTCTATCCATTATATACAATGATTGTCCTTGGACATTTGGCTGCATCTTCAAGTGGTATTCTTAGATTTGTTACATTTGTGGCTTGTGGCCTGCCATGATCATTTGCCAAAAGCACAACTTTATTTATCATTAATTATCCCAATCCAGTCTATTCTTTTTTCCAAAGATGATATCATCATTGTGAGGAACATGGGCTTTTCTGCAGTGCTCCACAGCTTGAGCTTCCTAAGGTAATGGAATAGAATGTAATTGTTAAGAGCTGGGATCTAGAGTTGGACTGCCTAGGTTGCAATTCTGGATTCAGTCTTTTAATCCTATATAAAATACAGATAAAAGCAAAACTTTCCTCAACGTATTGTTAGAAAGAAAGGAGATAAGTCGTTTAAACTGATAAGCACAATGCCTGGGACATTTAAACCGCTCAGGGAAGGCTGGCTGCTCGTCTTGTTGCTTTGTTCCCAATAGCTCTCAGCTATTCCGCTCTGCAGAGCAGCAGTAAAGGGCATCCTTAACATTGTGTGAAGGGTGCCAGGGAGGCCCACAGTACACCAAAGTAGCTGAAATTTCACTTCTAGAATTTCAAGAATGTGCCAGTCCTCATAATTCTCCAGACAAATCTTGATTGGTACTGAATTAAGCCATTAACTTCAGTCACTATATCCATATAATAATCAGTAACTACAAAAAAAGGGGAAGTTATTTATATACTGCTGTGAAATAGTTATTTATATACTGCTGTGACTAAAAAATTCAAGGTGCAGGAGAGAATATATTATATAGTTTCAACCATTTACATAAAAAGGGCAAAAGTAGATGTAAATGTGCTAGATTAGTGTTAATACACCCCTGGAAGGGTACAGGAAAGGCTGATAATATTGATTTCCTCTGGAATTGTGGGGAGGAAGGAGATTGGCATTTAAGAGGCAACGATGGCAGGAAGATGTTTAACCGTATACGCTTTCACAGCTTCTTGAATTTTAAACACTTTACTAAATTACATATTCAAAAAGATACTTTTTAAGGGTCAGAAAATAAAGGATCTCCTAAGGAAATGTATCCTAGAAACCGCATAGGAAAGATGAATACAGAAAAGCCAGAGGGCTGTTGGGGCAGAATAGCGGAAGCATCAGAGATATGCTATGTATTTCGTGGTTCCCCAAGGCAAGCCGCAGTCTCATTGTGCTAAGTTCACATTCGAGTGTACTGAAATTCGCTCTTCTTTTTTTGTACAAGACTGGCCACTCAGAAGAACCACTGCTCTTCAGTGATCTAGTCACAACCCACAAGTTGATTCCAGAGACTGAAATGCCTTTAACCTCACCGTCAGTTCCTTGAGAGACGAAACCATCTTATTCATCCTTCTTCACCAACAGAGAGCCTGGCACAGAGTAGACACAATAAATATTTCATGAGTGAAGGAATCAGTGACAGAAGACTAGCTATAGCTAGGACTTGATTGTTAACTGATATGAATTGGGAGTTTATATAGCATAACTCCAGATATAAAAACATGTGACATGTGGCATTAATCCAGATTTTAAAAACTGTATCTTTTCAAATTTTTGCTCTTAGTAACTTTCTATTTTAGGTTTAATTATTATTTGTTGTTTTTTCATAACAATGTGAAACATTCCTCTGTCTTCTCCATTCTCCACAGATGTTTTATTTTGGCAACCACCCTGTATGATGAACTGCCAGCACTGAGATTCAAATTACTTCTTCTTAAATTATCTAACTCTTAACCTGTAGGTTCAGGGAGTAAATCAATTTCAAGGTGAAACTCTCTGGTTTCTTCCCAGTTCTAAGACCTAAATAAATCATTATAAATTCAATAAAATGCAAACTAGAACTAAATTAAAAGACAAGAATGTTTTGCCTTGAATCCCTCCAAAGTCAGATTTATAATACATATAATGGCAGATGGTCTAAAACTCCTTCACCAAGCTAATAAAGATATAATGAATTTTAAATGATAATAAAGTAAATAAATTGGTTTTAAGAGATAATATTATTTCCAAACTCTCTGGCATTTAATAAGACTTAGCAGACACCAGCTATAAAACTATATATTCCATATATGCTTTGGCTGAACCAGTAAACCAAAATATTATATTATAAATTTTTCAGTAATCACAATTGAGCAGTGATAAAAAAAGAATCAAGTAGTTATCAACAAATGGAGCCAATTTTCAAATGTCCCAGATAACTGGGCACCAAAATCTACCTAATAACTCGCTGAGATAAAATGCTACCCACTATACTAATGTTAAATTTAAATGAAAAATTTGGTTAGGTAAACTTAACCTGTTTTTCTCTGATGTTAAACCCTTGTGTTTTTTTGTTTGGAATTTGTAACTCTCATTATTTCTTAGTATGGATATTTATTATTTCAAGGTGATAAGAAGATTTAATTGGAAGAAGTTTTCATAAAATAATGAACCTCAACATTTGAATGCCAAAAGCTTCCATCTTTGCAATTTTTGCAGTTTAAGATGTAAGGAAAATATTATCACTCAAAAACAAACAAAGAAACAAGCAATTATAAAAACCATATCATTTAAATCCTTTTCCTTAAACCAGATTATTTGCGCTTAAATATTTTGCTCAGACAAAACTCTCAACTATTCTTTTTTTTTATTTTCTGAAAATCCTGATCATCTGGATGTTATAGCATACTCACATAGTTGGAAGTCAGTTCACCTAAAAATGTTGCATTAATGTATTTGTAAAATAAATGTTTCCAATGGGATTAGTAAAAGAAAGTATCATAATCTATCTGCCTATGACATGAAGCAGTTCAGAAGAGTGTAATGACAAATTATTTGTACTTAAATTAAATTATGTGTAGTTAAATTATATGTAGCTAAATTATATGTAGTTACTTAATACTTAAGTAATAATTTACCAGCATTTGAAATTGATGTCTTTGAGCTTTGAATGCTTTGTCTTGATTTATAATTTATCCTCAGGTTTCTACAGCATATATTAGTGTTGTAAAACAACCATTCCTTACACAAGCTTCTGTTTCCTAATATCATCTAAAAAACACTTCCTGGCGTGAAGAAAGATTATGTCAGTGCTGTCACAGATGTTGAATGCTATTTCTTTTTTTTTTTTCTTTTTTTTTTTTAGATACCAGGGCTGGGGATTGAACCTGGTACCTCGTATATAGGAAGCTGGCGCTCAACCACTGAGCCACATTGGCTCCCCTGAGTTGGTTTTTTCATTTGTTTGCTTGTTGTTTGTTTTCTTGTTTGTTTTTAATGAGGCACCAGGAACCAAACCCGGTACCTCCCATGTGGGAAGCAGGAGCTCAACTGCTTGAGCCACATCTGCTCCCCTATTATTTTTATTGAGGTATAATTGACATGCAATAAACTTCACACAATGACTATTAATATTTGATGAGCTTTGACATGTACATGCTTGTGATATAATCAACACAATCAAGAGAGCAAACATATCTAGCATCCATTCCCAAAAATTTCCTCTTGTCCCTTTATGACTCCTGACCACCACCACTTTCCCTGCCAACCCTGGTATCCACTGATCTTTTTTCCTTCACAATAGATTAGCCTTCATTTTCTAGACTGTTATAGAAATGGAAATGTACAGTATGAACTCTTTTTAGGTATGGCTTTTTTCACGCAGCATTAATATTTTGAGATTCAAATATATTGCATATATTGATATTTTATTCCTTTTTATAGCATTTTCTTTTGTAGATATATCATAATTTGTGTATCCCTTGACCTGTTCTGGACATTTGAGTTGTTTCCAGGTTTTGGCTATAGAAAATAAAGCTGCTGTGAATATTTGTGTACAAGTCCTTGAATAGACATGAGTTTTCATTTACCTAGGGTAAATAAATACCTAGGAGTGAAGTAGCTGAATTATATGGTAGATATATGTCTAACTTTTTAAGAACCTGCCAGATGATTTTCCAAAATGGTTGTACCGTATTACAGTCCCAACAGCAATGTATAAGAGTTCCAGTTGCTCCACGTTCTAACCTAAAGAAGGTATGATCAGTCTTTTTAAATTTAACTACTCTTATAAGTTATAGGTGTGCAGTCCTTTTCAATACAGTTTTGAATTGCATTTCCCTAATGCTAATAATGAGGAACATTTTTCATGTGTTTATTTACTATTTGTATATCTTAACTGATGATATACAAATCATTTGCCCATTTTCAATTGGGTTGGCTAACTTTCTTATTATTGAGTTATTAAAATTCTTTGCATTATAGATATAAGCATATTAGAATTATTTACATTATAGATATAAGCACTTTAAGAAACAAATTATTTGTAAACATTTTCTCCTAAAATGTGGGCTGTCTCTTCACTCTCTTAAACACATATTTGATGAATTATCACTTATCTTTTTTTTTTTTTTTTTTAATGAGCCATGATTTTGGTTTTCTATCTAAGAAATTTTTGCGTAACCCAGTGTTTCTCTTCTCAACCATATTTTTTGTTATCGCTCCTCTAAGGGGCCTTTTAATAAGATTTTTCCTAATTGTGTCATCTCATAAAATTTTAATATCACAGATCTACAGAAACCATTGGAACAACTATGCTTTTTTTGCACTCTGAGAAACAATTTGCATCACACTGGGGGCAATGGCACCCTGTTGACAATGCATGAACTAACCCATTAGAGTCACAAAGGTCTTTCCTTATGTTTTCTTCAGGAAGTTTCATTGTTTTAGGTTTTACATTTAGGCCTATAATTCATTTTGAGTTAATTTTTGTAAAAGTTATAAGAGTCTCAGAGGGACTGCAGCTGTGCCAACACCTTGATTTCAAACTTCTAGCCTCCAAAGTGGTAGGAAAATAAACTTCCATTGTTTTAAATCACCCAGTTTGTGTCAATTTGTTACAGCAGTCCCAGGAACTAATACATACCTATAGCAGCAACTGCTAAAACATTAGGAATAAGAGAGTGTTACATCAAAAAACTGTCTGAGCCAGACACAAAAGGACAAATACTGTATGAATGCGTTACTATGAACCAAATATATTGTGTAACATATTGTTTGAGGCAAAAAAAAAATTTTTATATGTATCCATTACATTTAATGGAGAAATGTATATATTTATT